>BLSH010348438.1:551725-571949 GCA_018402905.1 Glandirana rugosa
ACCCGATATTCGTCCTACGGGGACGAAAAACCGGTCACACCGTCTACTAGGGTACCTGCGGCCTGCGATAAACCTGGTGACCATCCACTGAGATGTAAGGAGTCGTCCTCGACATACTACCTGCGGCATTGACCACGGCAGAGCGAGGTAACGATGGGACGATAGATTTTGTGAACCTTGGAAGATAGATCGTAAATGGAAAGATAAAGAATCTTACACTTATGGTCGAACTGGACCATACTAGGTCCAGAACTGAAGTGAAGTAGTAAAAAAAGATATGGTGGTGACCAGGCGTTGCAGACACCGCGGTAATCTGGTACCATGAAACACAAGCTTACAGGGATCCCAGGGTAATGGCGCCACAGACGTTGCGGACCAGTGGTGGTATAGAAAAAAATGATGAAGTGAAGTCAAGACCTGGATCATACCAGGTCAAGCTGGTATTCACATTCTAAGAAATAGAAAGGTAAATGCTAGATAGAAGGTTCCAAGTGTTTTAGATAGCAGGGTAGCAATGGAGCGAGACGGCACCAGTTACGGCGTCCATCATACAGCTCCTGCTGAGGAATGTAGAGTCACCTACCAGTGGTCCAAATAGCGTCCGGCGTCCATGGGATCATCTGCCACACTGGCCAAAAAGCAGGGGCATCCTGCTTATAGCCCAAGCAGGTGACGTACATCCGCGCCACCGGCGCAGGATGTGACGTCACCTGGTCCGACGTCCCACAGTGCACGCGCGCAAGATAGTTGCGCGCACTGCTCACCGATGTGTCTAAAGGGCAGGGCGGCCCCAGACAGAGAGCAGTGCAGGAGCGGGCACGTTGTGTCATGCGGTGAGCAGCACGCTCCTGGGACATCGCATTCTTGCCGACGGAGCACATGATACACAGGCGCCCCCTTGCGCCTATTCAGGCACATGGACAAGGTAAGCCAAAATACAAAAAAAGGTAAAACCAACATATCACACAAAGAATAATACAATTACGTATCAAACATGATCTGTGCTATACATATGTGATACATTTAGGTAAAGACATAGCAAATAACCTAGAGTAATTTGCCCGGATAAACCTGGGGGTATGATGTGTAATGGTGCCAATAATGTTGTACATGTAACCACTACTACTTGATTTTAATAATGTATCCAGAATAAAATTTTCTATATATTTTAACTCATTTTGTTACCCTTTATATATATCTGGTGTCGTGACAGTCCAATCTATTTTTTTCTCTGTGTAATGGGTATCGTTTGGGGATATCTACCCTGACTCCTACTTTCTTCACATGGGTAAAGAGCCGTGTCATTGGCTCTTTACCAACATAACGCACCCCCGCAATCGCAATGTGACTGGACGACTTCGGCCCAGAACAAGAGGGCATCTTGCCAGCCGTCATTTGTCTATATGGCTTTTAAAAAATCTCTATGTGTTTTCCTGTACACTGTTACAATAATATGGAAATATCAGTGAAGCTGTGTCTACCTGGAACTTATCGTAATGAGCACAGTAATTGCAAGAAAAGTTCGTACCCTGGGATCCAGAGATACAGAAACGTTAACTTTATCACTGCAGCAAAAGCCTCCAAAAGTTCTAGGACACATTGTTTATAAATCCAGCAACGTTCATAAATACTAGTTGAATGCAGAAAAAAATATGCTTGGCTCGGAATCTATTATACAATATATTTAGCACACCGTTTTGCTTGACTGTGCAGTTACTGTATTCAAAGCTAAAAGTGACTTGCAGAGCACAGTGGGGAATAAAAGGCACATATAAATTCCAAACCTTTCTATCGGTTTCACAGTGAAGGCATTCTGGCACAGGCTACGACTACCGCTAACAACACATTTATCCATAATGAGAAAAGAGCACAAAATTGAGTAAAGAAAATAGACAAGTGAAAGTAAAATGGAACTCTAGACTGAACTTTGTCAGAATATTATTGCGGTGTCTTTTGACAATTTCCTGGCTTATTTTCCCATTGATAGTGCTCACCAGGTGATTAAAGTTAAGAAGGTATCACTACAATTTTTAAAACACTATGGAATCCCATCGTGCACTTGGTCCTGTTCTGATTGGTGGTTGCATTTTGTACTAAGGCCCGGTTCACACTGCTGTGACATGTGAGACCCCAAGTCCCATGACATGTCAAATTCAATAAGTGGATGAAGATACGGCGCACTCTGACACCCAAATATAGAAATGCAAATATATAGCAACTCCTTGATGTACAATGCAAACTCCTATTAATATAAAGCAAGTGTAGTAAAAATAGACATAAAACACTTAAATAGTGAATAGTGATAATAAAAGTTCATTCATAGGGGTAAAAGATATCCGCTAAATCCAGTTCATAACCAAAATGTAAACAGATGACGATATAGTCTATAGCTTGAAAAATATGTAAGTGCTCCAAAGTGACTTCGTGCAGAAAACCAATGTGCTAGTATGCATAAATTCGTGCTTCAAACGTGCAGATGGAGCCAGTCTTGGGGAGTCTTCACACTACGCCCCCAAGCCGGTTGATGTGAGTGCTGGACCCCCCCGTGCTCACAGAACTCTCACCTCAAAAAAATCTGAAACAGGCAATAGGATACTCCTCTCCTATTAAATGTAGATATTCCTCCTCGCCTCTCTGGCTGTCACCTCTGTTTCTCAACTTTCCCAGCCAATCCAGATATGGTAAGGACCGAATGGAGGATCACTCTTTGATAACTCCTAGGGATAGGCTTCCTCTTAGATAAACCTGGACATCCCGTCCCTTCAGTGCCCGTCACTGGTGATCAGGGATGAGCCTCTCACAGATATAAGAATAAAAAGAAATGTGCCCACATAGTGTAGTATGTACTTAAAACCATAACATTTATTGCACAGACAAGTGGCTGCTTACATAATGAACAGTAAAACCATGCAGTATAATCAAAATGAAAGAGAACGGTACAAGATCGCTCCTCACTGTGTTTGCAGTCTCAGTAACAATCCGGCCACGTCCTACGCGTTACGTCACGTCACGTGACTTCATCAGGGTAACCGGATTGGATATCGGTCTTGTCAATTTATGTAATGCACCCGGAAATGACTCGGCGGCCATTTTGTTGTAGTCGCATACTCAGCACGGGGCGTAGTGTGAAGACTCCCCCAGACTGGCTCCATCTGCACGTTTGAAGCACAAATTTATGCATACTAGCACATTGGTTTTCTGCAAGAAGTCACTTTGGAGCACTTACATATTTTTCAAGCTATAGACTATATCGTCATCTGTTTACATTTTGGTTATGAACTGGATTTAGTGGATATCTTTTACCCCTATGAATGAACTTTTATTATCGCTATTCACTATTTAAGTGTTTTATGTCTATTTATACTACACTTGTTTTATATTAATAGGGGTTTGCATTGTACATCAAGAAGTTGCTATATATTTGCATTTCTATATTTGGGTGTCAGAGTGCGCAGTATCTTCATCCACCTTTTAATTTATCAGTATTACTGTGTTTAATGCTAGATATTGCAGCAGCTGACTTACTATTCATTTATTTATTATTTTCACCTACCACTTGGTTTAGTGGCGCGAGGGGTCACTCACATTTTTATGTCAAATTCAATGTTTACCTATGAGAGCCATCTTAGCTGATGCTACACAAGTCCAACTTGGGTGCAATTTCAGCCCTTGTACAGGCTTCTAAATAGCGTCGAAGTCAGAAGGAAGTCACAGGGCAATGTCACAGGCAAAGTTGTATGACAGCAGTGTGAACCAAGCCTCAAAGGCCATCTTTTTCTGTAGGTGTCAGTTCCACCCCAGGCTGATGCCCAATTTACGGGCATTCCTATGGAGGAGCACAGCATAGCTAGCGGTCCACCCGTTATCCCTGTAGTGGATTATGGGTGTAATTTTATATGTATACGTAGAAATTTATATATACAAAATCACACCCATAATATACTTCAATCCCTGTAGAGCGATGGTCTTTTAATCAAATCTGCTCTTATTCATGCTGGAGTTTGCTGGCTGTCTGGAGGAACCCGCAGTCTGCAGACTATATCAGCCGCAATCACGGCAGACATTCCACTCAGTGCCGGCCAGGGCAGCGATGGATCTTTAATATTCATAACAATAGTTGGCAGGTTGTGCTGTACATGATGGCAATTGTCTCCATCATTGACCTGCTGCCAGAGCCAAGTGCAGCAATTCACAACAAAACAAGTCGTTGGCTGGTATACATCTGGAAATGATCCATCTCTGCCCCAGCTGGCACTGAGCTAGGAGTCAACCCATGGATGCTGCCATTGTGTCTGCACTGAACCCTACAGTAGAAAAAATGGCATCCTACCTGCCTGGTATCCAGGCTCCTCCAGTAAGCATCATTCAGCATGAAAGAGTCTAAGCCAGGGGTGCTCAACCTTTTGACTGATGATGTCACACTTCTAAGCCTTCTTCTCCTATCAGAGTCCTACTCTGAGTGGAACCTGTCCTGTATGGTCTTGGCCACCATGCTGCAGCCCAGTTTAGGGTCTTGGCAATCTTCTTATAGCCTAGGCCGTCTGAATGTAGAGCATCAATTCTTTTTCCAGATCCTTAGAGGGTTCTTTGCCATGAGATGCCATGTTGAACTTCCAGTGACCAGTATGACAGAGTGAGAGCGATAACACCAAATTGAACACACCTGCTCCCCATTCACACCTGAGACCTTGCAACACTAACGAGTCACATGATACCGGGGAGGGAAAATGGCTAATTGGGCCCAATTTGGACATTTTCACTTAGGGGTGTACTCACTTTTGTTGCCAGCAGTTTAGACATTAATGGCTGTGTGTTGAGTTATTTTGAGGGGACAGCAAATGTACACTGTTATACAAGCTGTACACTCACTACTTTACAGTGTAGCAAAGTGTCATTTCTTCAGTGTTGTCACATGAAAAGATATAATAAAATATTTACAAAAATGTGAGAGGTGTACTCACTTTTGGGAGATACTGTATATTTTTAAGCAGAAGCGAAGAGAATAAAATGGTGGTTTTTCAATATTTTTATAGTATACAATATTTGCGCAGTGGTTTTTCAAACTTCAACACTTTTTGGAAAAAATACACTTTAATGAATTTTAACGCACAAAAACACAATATAATACCCGATTTTTTGGTAAAATATAAAACATGATGTTTTGACATGTAAATAGATAAAAATCATGTCACACTTTAAAGTTGCGTATGCCCGGAACGGCGCCAAACTCTGGTACCTAAAAATCTTCATAGGCGACATTTTAAAAGCCTTTACATGTTACCAGTTTAAAGTTAAACAGAAGGCCTGGCACTAGAATTATTGCCCTTGCTCTGACATTCTCGGGGATACCTCACGTGTGGTGCCATCGCCGTTTACATATGCGTGCAGGACCGACGTATGCATTTGCGTGTGAGCATAGGGAGGGGGGGCTTTACTTTTTTTTTTTTTCAATTTAAAAAAAAAATGTTAACACTGTCTTTTTCATTCTTTTGTTTGTCAACTTGATTGCTAGCAAAGGGAATGAACAGCATCCCTTGTGAAAGTATGGACCATGACAGGTCCTCTTTATGGAGAGATCTGGGGTCTATTAGACCTCAGATCTCTCCTCAGGCCTCCAATGCAGCCAATCAGACTCCTTGATTGTGCAGGAGAGCCCGGTAAAGGCAGCAGGAGGAGGGACTCCCTTCTGCCACCTGTAAGGCTGGGTTCCCACCTCTGACGGCTCCGGTTCACAACAGGGGTCCGGTGCGCCCTGGCTCACCTTTTCAGGTCCGATTTCAGCCCGAATGTTTGGCTGAATTCAGACCTGAAACGGACCAAAAGACGCACAAGGCTCCTGTGCAAATTCTCCATACAAAGCCGGTCACAATCTCCCGCTATTGCGAATTGGACGGGGATTCACCGCACCCAATTCTTTTTTTTTACTCCATAGCTGCTAGGATTACTTTGTAAATGGCTTCAAACATGCTTGGGATAAACATAAATCTACAGTCAGACAACGAGGTTAATGTAAAAAAAAAAAAAAATTAAAAATAAATAAAAAGGGGCAGACTCGATGGACTACCCAGTCTTTTTCTGCCGTCACTGTTCTATGTTTCTACTACTTTTACTTTGTAGGGAATCACCGGCTGAAAAAAGTGATATCTCAGTCATCGCTGCAGCAGCCACTTCCTACCTAGAGATGTACCAGTACAAGAATCGGTTAAAGAGGTATGACGGACCACTGCAATGCGACCGCTGCTTCCACAGAGAACACAGGTGCCATTCTGCAGCTGCTGGCACAGAACAGGCTTTACTACTCAGGCTCTGGCTGCTTTAGAGAGAGAAACCTGTAAGACATTGAACACCTTTTTCTTTTGATGTACCAGAATGTACTGTATTTCATTGATTTAAGCGGTAGTATTAATCAAACTTTAAATGATAGGAGCACTTTACATTCAGATGCAGTTTGGACACTTATGCCGAGCATGGGTTTAATTTTAGATGGTTGTAAACCCTTACATATACCCAGAGAAGTAACTAGCTTCAGGTGATACACAGAGATGAAACAAATCCTCTTGCCTCGACTATTGCAACTCCCTCCTCATTGGATTACCTCAACATAGGCGATCCCCATTCAGTCCATCCACCTTATCAACTGCTCAGTGTCCTCCACCCCTCTCTGCCAATCCCTCCACTGTCTTCCACTCACCCAATGAATACAATTCAAAGTGCTAACAAGAACTTACAAAGCCATCCACAACTCTGCTCCTAGCTACATCACTAACCTGGTCTCAATCTACCAACCTACTCATTCTCTTCTTACCTCCGAAGACCTCCTGCTCTCTAGCTGCCTCGTCACCTCCTCCCATGCTCATCTCCAAAACCTTTTGTATCACTTGACCCTCCTTCCCTCTTAGATTGTAAGCTCTAACAAGCAGGGCCCTCTGTTTCCTCTTGTACCAAATTGTATTATACAGTTGTGCTCATAAGTTTACACACCCTGGCAGAATTTATGATTTCTTGGCCATTTTTCAGAGAACATGAATAATACCATAAAGAATTTTCTTTCTCTCATGGTTAGTGTTTGGCTGAAGCCATTTATTATCAATCAACAATGTTTACTCTTTTTAAATCATAATGACAACAGAAACTACCCGAATGACCCGGATCAAAAGTTTACATACCCCAGTTCTTAATACAATGTATTGCCCCGTTTAACGTCAATGACAGCATGAAGTATTTTGTGGTATTTGTGGATGAGGCTCTTTATCTTCTCAGATGGTAAAGCTGCCCATTCCTCTTGGCAAAAAGCCTCCAGTTCCTGGAAATTCTTTGGCTGTCTTGCATCAGCTGCATGTTTGAGATCTCCCCAGAGTGGCTCAATGATATTGAGGTCAGGAGACTGAGATGACCACTCCAGAACCTTCACTTTATTCTGCTGTAGCCAATGACAGGTCAACTTGGCCTTGTGTTTTGGATCATTGTCATGTTGGAATATCCAAGTACGTCCCATGCGCAGCTTCCTGACTAATGAATGCAAATGTTCCTCCAGTATTTTTTGATAACCTACTGCATTCATCTTGCCATCAATTTTGACCAAATTTCCTGTGCCTCTGTAGCTCACACATCCCCAAAACATCAGCGATCCACCTCTGTGTTTCACAGGACTTGTTGACTCCTCTCCAAAAAGCTCAATTTTGGTCTCATCGCTCCAAATGACTTTGTGCCAGAAGGTTTGAGGCTTGTCTCTGTGCTGTTTGGCGCATTGTAAGTGGGATACTTTGTGGCATTTGCGTAATAATGGCTTTCTTCTGGCAACCCGACCATGCAGCCCATCTTTCTTCAAGTGCCTCCTTATTGTGCATCTTGAAACAGCCACACCACATGTTTTCAGAAAGTCCTGAAGTTCTTTGTGGGTTTTTCTTTGCATCCCGAACAATTTTCATGGCAGTTGGGGCTGAAATTTTAGTTGGTCTACCTGACAGTGGTTTGGTTTCAAAAGAACCCTTCATTTTCCACTTCTTGATTAGAGTTTGAACACTGCTGATTGGCATTCTCAATTCCTTGGATATCTTTTTATATCCCTTTCCTGTTTTATACAGTTCAACTACCTTTTCCCGCAGATCGTTTAACAATTCTTTTGCTTTCCTCATGACTCAGAATCCAGAAACGTCAGTGCAGCACTGGATGAAAGATGCAAGGGTCTATTAGGAGTCCAGAAACTCATTGACCTTTTATACACACACACACTAATTACAAGCAAACAGATCACAGGTGAGGATGGACACCTTTAACAGCCATTCAAACCCATTTGTGTCAACTTCTGTGCATGTTATCAGGCCACAATCACCAGGGTATGTAAACTTTTGATCAGGGTAATTTGGGTAGTTTCTGTTGTCATTATGATTTAAAAAGAGTAAACACAGCTGATTGACAATAAATGGTTTCAGCCAAACATTAACTATGAGTGAAAGAAATGTTTTTGTGTTCTCATTCATATTCTCTGAAAAATGGCCGAGAAATCATAAATTCTGCCAGGATATGTAAACTTATGAGCACAACTGTAACTGCAATGTCTGCCTTCATTTTGTAAAGCGCTGTGCAACCTGATGGAGCTATATAAATCCTGTATAATAATTAAATACATCAGTTGTACCTGTTTATCCGTAGCCCTCTTTTATCCACCACCATTCAAAGGGCCAAGTTTACACAGCATTTTTGTGTCAGGTGCCAAGGGGAAGGTATCTGACATCATGCACTGCACACCATAGAGCACAGAGCTGAGTGTAATCTGAGACCTTGGTGTTAAAATAGATCAGTGGTCTCCAAACTGCGGCCCTTTGCTTGCTAGCCCTTGGGGCATTATTCCCCCCACTATCAGCAACAGTGGGGCATAGTTTCTGCCACTGACACCAACAATGGGGCACTATTTGTTCCACTGATACCAATGATGGGGCACTATTCGTTCCACTAATACCAATGATGAGGCACTATTTCTACCATTGATACCAATGATGGGGCACTATTTCTACCATTGATACCAACGATGGGGCACTATTCCTCCCACTGATACCAACAACAGGGTACTATTTCTACCATTGATACCAATGATGGGGCACTATTCCTTCCACTGATACCAACAATGAAGCACTATTCCTCTCATTGATACCAAAGATGGGGCACTATTCCTTCCACTGACACCAATGATGGGGCACTATTTATACCATTGATGCCAACGATGGGGCACTATTTTTCCCACTGATAGCAATGATGGGGCACTATGTCTGCCATTGATACCAATGATGGGGCACTATTCCTTCCACTGATACCAACAATGGGGCTCTATTCCTTCCACTGATACCAACAATGGGGCAATATTCCTCTCACTGATACCAATGACAGGGCACTAGTTCTACCATTGATACCAACAATGGAACACTATTCCTCCCACTGACACCAATGATGGGCTATTATTTCTCCCATTGATACCAATGATGGGGCACTAATGCTCCCACTGACACAGATGATGGGACACTATTCCTCCCACTGACACCAATATGGGGCACTATATCTCCCCCAATGACACCAGGACATGTTCTTCTCCCACTGGCTGCGGTTTGGCACCTCTAAAGTTTGAAGGACAGTAAACTGGCCATTTGTTTATAAAGTTTGGAGACCCCTTGTATAGACTGTCAGAAACATTTCATGCAGATAGCAGAGTGCTTTGGACTGAGGCAAGTACACACTATAGAAGTATATGCTTTGTTCTTTTTTCATTTCAGAGGTTTACAACCACTTTAAACTAGTCAGCCATCAGTTAATGAGCATTTGCTCACAGCAGGCATATTTGACAGGTTAATTTAGGATACAACAATGACTCATGGAGTCATTATTTATCCCGATACTCATAAAACCAAATCTCCCAACTAGCGAGTTTCATTAAACACAGAGCCCTTAAGTGGTTGATGGCTGTGACTTCCCCATGTTAAAGCTGAAATGTCTTGATAGCAGAATAATAGCTTCTGCTTTAAAGAGTATTTCTTACCATGCTCCAGAATAAAATGATCCTTGACTCAAGATACTTAAAAATAATTATGTTACTTAGCAAGAGGATAAACAGCCATGTATTATATAAATAATGGCTGCTAGCGTTATTTGTGGTTCTGATTACTTGAAGAACTGTGACCTTGAGAGCCTTCGCTCACAAATTAAATGAGGATTTAGCTGAAATGTAACAGAAACCAGGCTTGTAATTATACACAAACATTGCCTGTTTGAAGGGTTCCTTCCATTTGCAACGAGAAGGTGGAAAACTCTGTATGAAGTGCAACAGGTGAGGGTGTCCCAGCCGACCGGCTGTGTTCAGGATCAACTAAAATTATTCTAAGCTTCTCTGCTTTTCAGCAGAATACAACTGTACTCAGGGCTGGTGCTACCACTAGGCAAACTAGGCAGCTGACTAGGGCACACTGCTGCCTAGGGTGCAGCCACGGCCACTGTAGAAGGACCGAGCCCACACAGCTAGGATTGCCTCATCCCTTTAAAACCAAACACATATTAATTACACAGGTTCTGTGGCTGATTAAGGTGGTAATTATACTCACTTGGTGCCTTATCTGAATTAAATTAGCCTCAGAACCTGAGTAATTAATATGTGTTCGGGTTTAAAGGGATGAGGTGCAATCCTACACACAGCACATGTACACTGAAATGCTCTCACCTCGCTGCAGCCACATAAACAGGAAGATGATCCCTGTCCTCGTTGCCACCATTCACAGTTAAGCCTGGCTGACCAATCGCGGGTGCTGATGTCAGTAGTGAGCAGGCCGTGGTTACCTTTCACCCCCCCAGAGAGCCGTGGGCCATAGATGACTGGGGCTTGGCACTCATGGTGTCTTCTTCCCCCATACAGGAGTGAGCGGGGGGTCCAGTGTGCCAGGCCTGGCCTTCTCTTCCAGTCATGGAGCCGGGAAGCCGGGCAGTGCCGGTCACTGGAGGACTTGTATGGTGGCAGTGCAGACTCCGGCTAAGGTGACCCGGGTGATGTTTGTTCGGGGTCCTCCCCTCCTTTGGCACATGGATCCAAAGGCTGTGTGTGAGCAGCCAAAGCCGGCTGTGCTGGAGATGTCAGTGTCAGGTTCAGAGAGCGCTTCTCTGATCCGATCCGCCAATCACTAAGGATGGGCTCGGGCTTGTCGGAACTGAACGTGCCCGAGCCCGCCAGGAAGTGAAACGCGGCTGCAGTGATCGGGGAATGTCTCACTGCCTGTGATTAGCGCAGTGCAGGGTTCACTTCTTGACGGGCTCGGGCACATACGGTTCCGAACACGCCCGAGCCCATCCTTACCAGTCACTGCAACTTCCAGATCACACCAAGGATTACTTCTATATCCTGAACTGGTAAGAGAACCACCTGACACCACCATCAACATAGGGGGTCTAGGCACCGTGATTGGTAGGCTCAAGTAGGTATTACGAGGAGAAGGGAATGCAGTGTGTAATTTTTTTTTTTTGGGTGGGTGCAAGTAGCTGGTCTTGCCTAGGGTGCAAAAAAAAGATTAGCACTGGCCCTGACTGTACTATCGCTAATCTACAGGTATCCCCTCCCCCAAACTTTAAAGCTGAATTGCAGTACTAAAAAAAAATAATTTAAATATATTACTCAAAAGTCACAAAGGAAAGAAATCAATTTTGTGAGCACCAAATGTATTTACAAACCGAGATGTTACCATGTAAAAGTATCAGTGACATCATCATGGAGCTGTATGTAGCCTGTGCAGACAGCTGAGCTGTGGGAGGGACCAGCAGGTTCCACCCACTACAGGCTGCCTGCAGAAAAATACAGAAGGGGTGGAGACAAGACCAGTCACCCTGCACAAGGAGAGAGAGCAGAGCTGTGGGAGGGGCCTGCCAGGGTCCACCCACTACAGGCTGCCTGCAGAAAAATACAGAAGGGGCGGAGACAAGACCAGTCACCCTGCACAAGGAGAGAGAGCAGCAGTGAGTAGTCTTTACTACAGGAAGCATCTGCACAGAGGGTAAAGGTTCACACTTGATTACTACACAGATCTAGAAAAAAACCACATGCCACTGAAAACACAGATAAAATCCATACTGTATACAAGAGTGCTTTTATCTTCCAAAGGGTATTTATTTATGTCCATCCAGTCCTGAGATTTTAACATCCCTGCCAGACAGTATAGTCAGCCTCCAGAACTGACTGCAGTTAATTGATACTACCAAGTCAAGCCATATATTATATAATTTTCTTTTCTTTAACCACTGGTTGAAGGATAGAAACTTGCTCAATTCCCCAATCAAAACAGTCAGTGTTGATGGGGGAATCCCTCCTGCAGCGTTACTGTATTCTGAGAGCGGGAAGTTCCCCAGCTGTCAAAGTCCAACGATCACTGCCCGCAGCTGTAGCCATCGCTGTTATCGCACGAAAAAGTAAAAAACAGACAGGCTGGCTGTACTGAAGTTGATTGATGGATTGACTACAGTACAACCAGCCTTCCAATAGATGGATTGAATATCGGATGGCTCCTGCTGAATCGGACGAATTTCAATTTGACTATGGCTGGCCGAAGTCTAGCCCTGCCCTAAGCCTCTGAAAAAAAAAAATAAAGCAGCTGACTGATAGGGTTTGTTGAAACTCGCAGTTGTGGGGCAATAAAAATGTGCAGTTAAGCCCAGTTTTTAGTGCCCCCTTTAGCTGCAAAGGCACATGCCCTAGTCGCGATGCATTGCTTTACAGCTGCAGCAAAAAATGTCACTCCCACTGAACCCAACCCATTCAAGAGAATGTAGAAGCATTGCAAGCATCTCACAACTGCATGCAATGCACATCACCTCGCGGCCTGTCAAAAACCTCTAAATAGCAATCAGAACGCAGATCTCTTTTCAGAGGTACAGCTGTTTATTCGCAAATCTAAACTTAGTCATCGGCTCATTTCTCTGTCATACTTTGTTCTCCTATATCTCTTATTAGCATGAGCATTGCAGCAACAACATCCTCCGAAATGCCGTTTCTCCCTGCCCCAGACTGAGCTTTTCTGTACAATAGGTCCATAACTACTGCCCCTCTTTGCCAATCCCTTCACTTCACCCCATTGTATAAAAATTCAAAATACTAACCACAACATACAAGGCCATCCACAACATAGCCCCCAGCTACATCACCAACCTCATCTGCATTTACCACCCAAATCGTCCTCTCTGCTCCTCCCAAGACCTCTTGCTCTTTAACTCCCTTGTTCCCTACTCCCTTGCTTGCCTCGAGGACTTCTCCAGAGCCTTTACCATCCTCTGGAACTCCCTGCCCTAGTATGGCTGGTCAGCCCCTACCCTTTCCACCTTTAGACGATGCTTGAAAACTCAACCTCCACCGAAGAACTGTACCTGAGTCACCTCCATCAGATCACCCCCTGCAGCTATTACCTTTTGTACCACTTCTCCCTTCCCTTTAGATTGTAAGCAGGATCATCCAATTCATTCTGTATTGAACTGTATTGTGTAGACGACCGTGGACTACAGTTACCTTGTTCCGCAGGCCATCCCCCGTCATTCTCCATCTGTTCCTGTGTCCCTCTAGTGCTGGTCTCCAATTACTGACCTCATATCCTTGAGCCAAACAGAGCAGAGAGGATTGTAGGGCTAGCAGTCTCCTGGGCAGGCACCCTGAGGTTGTGAAACTATCTCTGGACTACACATCCCAGGGGGCTCGGCCACACCAATGACCTCGGGTGAGAAGCAATAAAAAGGCTAGCAGATCCAGGAAGAAGAGAGCATCGGGCGGGTCTCATCAAGTGAACACCTCCTTGCTGCTGTGCAGGAGGACTGTGGGCTACCACGTGGCGATCCAGTGACTCTGGCCTGGCCACGGAGGGCCCAACTCTGCTTGCTTTTTGTGAGACATCACTGCAGACCTCATCAGACGGATCTGACTATCGCCCGCGTCCAACAGCTGGTCGGCCACAGAAGGACATCTAATCCAGGATCGCTGTTCTGGAGGTCCTTATCCTGTTCTTCAGTTGGTGAGAGGGCTGTCACCCACCGTTCACTATTCCTACCTGGTTATTTTGTTTTGGACACTGTGTAGAGACACCTCACCCCGGGGACACCTCATTCCACTACATAAGACACTGTACATAGACATCCATATCTGGAAGTACCTTAAGTAATAGTACTAGCTAGTTCAAGCCGTCCTGTTGACATTAGCCTCAACAGCGCCGTCTCTTGGAAACAATTTAAGGAGCTCCAACTGCCAGTGAAGATTATCGTAGGTCTGCACTCTGGACACTGCTATTACTATTAGTTAAAGGGCCCCTTTCTTGACCCTATTCTAACTGGTCTCTCATTAGGACATAAGGTTTATAGGCCGGCTTGGGGTTCCCCTTTAGCGTGGTACTGTATTGCAGTAACTAGTGGATTCTCATGACCATCTGCCTACGTTCCAAAAGTTATTCCGATGTACATATGTGTATTTCACACCTGTGTTATTGAACTGTGATTAACCACTTGCCGAACGTATCACGTGGATATATGGCGGAAAAGTGGCTCCACTGCGCAGATCACCGTCTATAAACAGCAATCCACGCAGCCACAGTTGTGGGTGTGCCACCGCCGCACGCTCCGTGAGAGGGGCCGCGGGTCAGGCAGACTCGATGTCCACCGGCGACTTGTGATCGCTTACTACGACAGGCGGCATAAGAGTGATCTACTGATCCCTGTAATCGGGATCAGTTAGATCTTGCATGCCCCTGCCGGCCCAGCCTCCATACAGTTAGAACACACATAGGGAACACAGTTAACCCCTTGATCGTCCTCTACATGTTAACCCCTTCCCCGCCAGTGACATTTAGACAGTAATCAGTGGCATCGCAGTCCTGATAAAAATCGCAGATCACCGCCATTACTACTAAAAATAAAAAATAGTAAAACCGCCATAAATTAATTCTCATAGTTTGTAAACGTGGCAACTTTTGCGCAATCCAATCAATATATACTTATTGAGATTTTTTTTTACCACAAATATGAGGAAGAATACATATTGGTCTAAAATAATGAATAAATTATTTTTAAAAATTTTTTTTTGGATATGTATTATAGCAAAAAGTAAAACATATTTTTTTTTTCAAAATTGTCGCTCTTTTTGTTTATAGTACAAATAAAAACTGCAGAGATGATCAAATACCACCAAAAGAAGGCTCTATTTGTAGGGAAAAAAATGAACATCAATTTAGTTTGGGTACAACGTCACATGACCGCGCAATTGTCCGTTAAAGCGACGCAGTGCCGAATCGCAAAAATTGCTCTGGTCAGGAAGGGGGTAAATTAGGGTTGCCACCTCAACCCTTTAAACCGAACCGAACACATATTAATTACTCAGGTCCTGTGGCTGATTAAGGTGGTAACTAAACCCACTTGGTGCCTTACCTGCATTAAATTAGCCTCAGAACCTGTATAATTCATAAGAGTTCGGGTTAAAAGGTATGAGGAGGCAACCATAGGGTAAATCCTTCCAGGGCTGAAGTGGTTAAGCTGTTTTCTGGGGGGATTCCTCACCTGAGTTTGTGCATATATCTGTACTCCAGTAAAATCTAAGAGAGTATCTATCTAACTTGTTACGGAGTGTCTATTAAAGGTGCCTGCAAGAGGATGTCTGCAGCCAGAGTGTCAGATGGGTTGCAGGGTACACAAGGTCAGGAAGGTGCAGATGAACAGGTAATTCTAAGCAGCCCTCAAGGGAGCAGTGCTACAATTGTAATGGTACTGTCCTCGATAAATTGTAAAGTGCAGTATAAACTGTTGGTGCTATATCAATCCTGTATAATAATAATAATACAATAGATTGCAAGAGTCAATACCAGGTCAAATTCAGGTACTTACCCACTTACTTTACTTACATAAAAAATATACAAATGTGCAATGTATTAAATCAGTAATAAATCCAAAACCAAAAACGTAATACACTCACCCGCCACTTTATTAGGTAAACCTTGCTATTACCTGGTTGGAGCCCCTTTTGCCTTCAGAACTGCCTGAATTCTTCATGGCATAGATTCAACAAGGTGTTGGAAACGTTCCTCAGAGATTTTGGTCCATAGTGACATGATAGCATCACACAGTTGCTGCAGATTTGTTGGCTGCACATCCATGATGCGAATCTCCCATTCCACCACACCCCAAATGTGCTCTATTGGATGAGATCTGGTGAGTGTGGAGGCCATTGAAGTGCAGTGACCTCATTGTCCAGTGGTGAGATGATTGGAGTGCAGGGACCTCATTGTCCAGTGGTGAGATGATTGGAGTGCAGGGACCTCATTGTCCAGTGGTGAGATGATTGGAGTGCAGGGACCTCATTGTCCAGTGGTGAGATGATTGGAGCTCTGTGCCATGGTGCATTATCCTGCTGGAAGGAGCCATCAGAAGGTGGAGACAGTGTAGTCATAAATGGATGGACATGGTCAGCAACAATACTCAGGTCGGCCGTGGTGTTTAAACAATTCTCAATTGGTACTAAGGAGCCCAAAGTGTGCCAAGAAAATACCCCCCTCACCATTACACCACCAGCCTGAACCAGAGATGGATCCATGCTTTCATGTTGTTAACACCAAATTCTGACCCTACCATCTGTATGGCACAGCCAAAATTGAGACTCATCAGACCAGGCAATGTTTTTTCAATCTTCTATTCTCCAATTTTGGTGATCCTGTGAGAATTGTATCCTTAGTTTCCTGTTTTTAGCTGACAGGAGTGGCACCCGGTGTGGTTAAGAGGTTGCTTCAAGGTTTGATATGTTGTGCATTCAGAGATAGTGTTATGTATACCTTGGTTGTAAAGAGTGGTTATTTCAGTTACTGTTGCCTTTCCATCATCTCGAACCCGTCTGTCGATTCTCCTCTGACATCAACAAGGCATTTCCATCCACACAACTGCCACTCACTGGATATTTTCTCTTTTTCGGACCTTTCTCTGTAAAGCCGAGAGATGGTTGTATGTGAAAATCCCAGTAGATCAGCAATTTTTGAAATACTCAGACCAGCCCGTCTGGCACCAACAACCATGCCACGTTCAGAGTCACTTAAATCCCCTTTCTTCCCCATTCTGATGCTCGGTTTGAACTTCAGCAAGTCGTCTTTGCTACGTCTAGATGCCTAAATGCATTGAGTTTCTGCCACGTAATTGGCTGATTAGCAATTTCTGTTACCAAGCAATTGAACAGGTGTACCCAAAAAGTGACCGGGGAGCGTATACTCTGGGCAGAGGATACAAGGGGTCTCCATAGGAACAAAGGGATAATTCTGAAGACAGAATTCCGTTATTTGCAGGTACCACAAGGTGTTGTAATAAAGTGGCCGGTGTGTATATTGTACCTTACCAATCATTAGATGTGGTCGCTGCATCGGTTTTATTTTTTTTAAGCTTTTTTTCCCTCTGTTTCCACCTGGTGATCTGGCCAGTAACACATCTCCTGTAATAGAGTGCTCCCACTCTGTATGGAGGAGCACAGGTGGCACATTTAAACAGCAGAATCATCAGTCTGGGGGAGGGGAGTGTTAGATATACTAAAATATTTATATAGACTAACAAATTGAAGCCACTCATAACTTTATAAGCAGTTGCATCAATTTTTTTCCATTTTGTGAGAAAAGTTTAAATTGTTTGTTACCCAAAAAAAAAAGAAAAAGATCCTGTTCCTTTAAAGCAGGGACCTCAAAACTACAGCCCTCCAGCTATTGCGGTACTACACATCCCATGAGGCATTGCAAAACTCTGACATTCACAGACATGACTAGGCATGATGGGAATTGTAGTCCCTGAACAACTGGAGGGCCATCGTTTGGAGTCCCCTGCTTTAAAGCATGTTATCGAGCAAAGTGCTTGTGCTGTGTAATTTGGCCCCTTGTATCAACTAAAATACCTGGTTGATCCTGCCTGGTTCTGCCCTCCCCCTTGTAAACTGACCATAGTTGATCATGGCTGCTGAGCCCCGACACCGTGGTCAGTTTACGTGCCTCCATCATCCGCAGCTCTCCTGTCTCTCCTCTCCCCCATCCCCGCCAGTCTGCTCTGTGTCAAGTGCCTCCTGCTGCTGAAATAACTTTAAATATTGTATATAATCCTGTTTGTTTCCTAATGATAGGTGCTCCTGTGTCTGTGTTTTATAAAAAGGTGGCCGTCTCTCTCTTCCTCTCATCCCAACTGACGTTAGTGGAAGAATCTCGGCCCCTCCCCTTGCAGCTGTCAGACGGGGAGAGGAGAGAGCCGGCCGGTCACATGAGCACCGAGCGATGCTCTGAAATCAGGTATAGCCGGCATTTTTTTTATAAAACACAGACACAGGAGCCCCTATCATTAGGAAACAAAGATGATTATACAAATTTATCAGAGTGGGTTAACAACCATTTTAAAATACAAAAATAAAATCTGATCACTGTAAGCACCCATCAGTGATAAATGGGTTGTCTTATTCCTGTAACTGTGACATTTGCAAGAGAGCTTGTTCTTTTTTAAAAACAACAGACTTGCTGGCCAGATAACCAGGTAAAAAAAAAAAGAAAAAAAGCCTAAAAAAGGAAACGAATGCAGCCACCCATATCTAAGAACCGGTAGGCTTCCAGATAATAGAGGTTATGAATACAGAGCTGCATCAATGTGCTTTTTATTTGAATATCTACCTGGAGTTGAGCTTTAAAAAGCTGTCAAACTTTCCCTTTAAACACAGAAACATGTTGAACGCACAATACTAGCGGTCTCTTCTTCCGCTCTCATTAGTCATATGCTATGGTTATTAACGCCACATAAAACAAAGTTAATGAACTTTTTTTGTCCCTTGCTTTGACGGTCTTCACAGAGATGTTCCGACTTTGTTGGCGATTCTTACTTTCATGCGGTCCTCTAGGAGAGCAAAGCGGAGGCCTCTAATCACATTTGTCCACGGACCAGCATTGATTCTGCTCGCTGGCTTCATGACTTCCGTTTAAAGAAAACACCTTTTTTCATCTACTTGATTATTAGTTGAAAAATGAGCACATAAATGAACAGAAACCTGTGAAAATCTGGACACCTAAAAATTATTTTGTTAAAAGAAAAAAAGAAAAAGAAAAAATACAAAGCGCCCTGTTATGAACAAACGGAAACTCTGCGGCAGTGTTAATGCCAAACTCTATTCTAAATGTTTTTCTGGGATGAAGTGTGGGAGTGTTATAGCAGTTATCATTGATGTCCGTGTCCCCACTGGGAAGGCTTCCTGTCACTTCCTGCATCTTTGATGGGTGTCAGGGTCTTTAACTTCAATATGTAAACTCGATTATTAAAAAAACTAGTACAAGCTAATTTTTTTTTTTCGGGCAGTACAGTGGCTTATTGCAGTGATTTTCAAGCTTATTTCAGTCAAGGCACCCATTAGAATCTCGCACAATCCTGGGGCACACCAGTTTGAGGGCTCGTTTGCACCAGGAGGTGCATCCCGGCGTGCGCACTTTTTTGCACATTCCCACATGCTTCATTTTTTTACTGATCTGCTCTATGCATGTAAAACACGCAAAAGGGTGACGGCATGATTTTTTAAAAATCTGCAGCACCAAAACCCATGCATTATAGAGGGTGTATGTGCATTTGTTAGATACGTGGGGTGTCATTAAGAATGAATGGCACCCACACGCGTCTGCAAAAAGGCAGTACATTTTTGTGCGGTACAGGAAAAGACGCAATTTCACACCTGTTACAGCACTGCACCTGGTGTGAACACCACCTACAATGTACTCTGTGAATTCAGTGGTCTGTAGGCTGTAACCCCCCATCCCCCCAGCACAAATCCTCCCATTCCCCCCTCCTAGCACAAACCCTCCCAAATCCCCCTCTTAGCACAACCCCCCCACACACACACACAATCGCCCCTCCTAGCACATCCCTCCCATATCCCCCTCTTAGCAAACCCTCCCAAATCCCCCCTCCTGGCACAACACTTCCAAATCCCCCCTCCTAGCACAACCCTCCCATATCCACCCTCCTAGCACAACCCTCCCAAATCCACCCTCCTGGAACAACCTTCCCAAGTCCCCCCTCGTAGCACAACCCTCCCAAATCCCCACTCCTAACACAACCCCCCCCCACACACACACACAATCCCCCCTCTTAGCACAAACCCTCTCAAATCCCCCCTCCTAGCACAACCCCCCCCCCCACACACACACACACACACACACACAATCCCCCCTCTTAGCACAAACCCTCT
>BLSH010348438.1:580369-604828 GCA_018402905.1 Glandirana rugosa
GGATATACCACGTCAGTCACATCATATATATTGTGTCACATCACTTTAAAAAAAAGTTTTCCCGGTTAAAACCTAAAACCCCCTGGGGGAGCGTTTAAAAAGGTCACTCAAAACTAAATATAACGGTCCTCGGTCGTTATGTAATGTAATGTCGGCACTGGTTCAAATTTACTGAATAAAGAAATCTTTACAGTACAACGACGTCGTGAGAAAATTTATAGTGTGTCTACGCGGCGAGATGTCCGTCTGGTTCCCCTGGGGGGTCCGTGCTATAAATTCGGTTCCCCGTTCTTTTCCCTGTAGCCGCTCATCGCGGCTCGCCGGCGGACATCGGGTCCGCCCGAGCCGCGGGCACACTCCCCAGGAGTGCGGCGGGGGCGCGTGCGCGCACCCCCTGGTGGCCAAATGCGAATCGCCGCTTATTTATGGCGATTCGCGCAGGGCTCCCCGACTGCCGCCGTGAAAAGACGGCGCGCGGTCGGGAAGCAGTTAAAGTGAAAAAAAAAATGAAATATTCCTTTAAATATCGTGCCTGGGGGGTCCCCTTGGTCTGCCTGTAGAGCGGCGCATCTGTGTGATATTTAAAAGAGTGCTGCAGCAACATGACATTTCTAAAGAAATAAGTCATTTAAACTTGGTCACGGCTGTAATGTAATGTATTGCTGGCTCCTGGCAATATAAATCAAAACTCACTGGAAAAATTTGCGAGGGGGTCCCCCAAAATCCAAAATTGGCCCTTTTGAAAAAAAATTTCACTACACTGTGTTATATATACTACACTGACTGCACCATATAGGGTGAACTTTATACTACGGGGACTGCACTCTATAAAATTTTAATGACATGCCCCAGTCAAACAGGTGCACAAAAATTGGGCCTTGGGTGTTGATAGTGGCAGAACACTGTAAACCCTCACAGTTATTCTCGTCGGGTGCAGGAACAGGCCCTGCAGTTGTAATTTATCTTAAACATTGTAATGACATACCCCAGGCAAAAAGGTGCAGAAAAATTGGGCCTTGGGTGTTGGTGGTGGCAGAACACTGTAAACCCTTGCAGTTACTCTTATTGGGCGCAGGAACAGGCCCTGCAGTTGTAATTCATTTTAAAAATTGTAATGACATGCCCCAGTCAAACAGGTACAGAAAAATTGGGCCTTGGGTGTTGGTGGTTGCAGAAAATTAACACCTAGCAGTTACTCTTGCTGGGCGCAGGAACGTGCTATGCTGTTAAATTTTTTTTAAAAATTGTTATGACATGCCCCTGTAAAACAGGTGCAGAAAAATTGGGCCTTGGGTGTTGGTGGTGGCGTGGTGAGAAAAAAACAAGCTCCCCTGAGCCTGTCCTGGTGCCATACTCACAGAGGTACTCATTGATGGCCCTCTGCTGTGCATGCAGCTGCTGCAGCATTGCCAATGTTGTGTTCCACCTGGTGGGCATGTCACAAATGAGGCAGTTGGTGGGCAGGCTCAATTCTCGCTGAATGTCAGTCAGCCGAGCACTGGCATTGTATGACCGGCGGAAATGACCACAGACTTTTCTGGCCTACATCAGAATATCTGGTAAGCCTGGGCACCTGGTCAAGAAACGTTGCACCTCCAAATTCAAGACATGTGCCAAGCATGGAACATGTGTGAAGTGTCCCTGTGGGAGGGTGGAGAGAAGGTTGGTGCCATTGTCGCATACAACCTTTCCTGGCTCAAGCAACCGTGGCGTCAACCACCTCTGAGCCTGCCCCCGCAGAGGTTCTTATCCCCTAGGAACACCAACTCAAGTACCGCATGGCATTGTTTAGCCTGACTGCTTGCATAGCCCCTAGAACGCTTTGCGAGCACTGCTGGTTCAGAGGACACTGCTGCAGAAGAGGCCACAGAGGAAGAAGAAGAGGAGGGGGTGAAGAAAAGGCAACGTCCCTAACCATGTCTGCTGGACCATGAGTAAGCGGTAATATGTACTTTGCTGCTGACTGCCCTGTCCAAGGAGACCAAAACATTGCCTTCCACATGACAGTAGTGCGCTGGAAGGGCCTTACGTGAAAATAAACGTCTTTTTGGAACCTGGCACTGTGGTGCAGCACATTCCACAAATTCACGAAAGGGGCAGAGATCTACCAGCTGAAAAAGGCAGCAGTTGGACTGCTAGCAATTTGGCCAAGCTAGCATTTAAACACTGAGCATGTGGATGGCTGGGACAGCATTTTTTTTTTACGGTTCAGCAACTGGGGTAAGGAAATTTGCCTGCTGACATCAACTGTTGGTGTACTGCTAGCAGATTGCCTGCAAGTAATTGTGGCCCTCATTGCTAGACCTTCATTCATCTCAGTGCAGACTTTCGAGAGGAGTGAAGGTATAGTAGGGGTTGAGGTTACAGATGAGGAGCAAGGAGAAGTCCGCATCCTTTTATGTTGTGGGTCTTTGAGGTGCTGTTGCCAACGGACTGCATGGTAGGTTGTCATATGTCTTGTCAAGCATGTAGTACCCAAGTGGCTGCTGTTCTGGCAACGCTGGATCCACTTCAGACATTTGAATTGCAAACAGCAACGGTGCAATCTACTGCACAGGTGTTGAAAAAACCCCACACCATTGAAGTTTTGAAAGTCAGTGGGGAGTCAGCAGTGCCCTGCACCTGTGGAGCTCTGTGGTGTGATGCAATAGGGTGGCTGCCCTTAAGCTGGCCCCTGGAGGACATCCTTCCTCGTTTGAGTTGTGCCTCCTCCTCACTTTCCTACTTTCTTCTCTCAGGCACCAAAGTACAGTCAGTGTCCTCATCATCCCCTCCCTCCTCATCACTGGAGCAAACTTGGCAGTATGCTGTAGCTGGGGGAACATGACTGCCAATTTCTTGTGCTTCCCCCCTCGCTCTAGGCTCACGTACCTCCCTTCCTCAACCTGGGAAACAACATCGGAGCCTTCAAATTGCTGCGCATCCTCCATCAGCATGTAACCAACATGATGGTGGGACTATGGAAGGAGTAACTTTGGACAAGGAGCGGGTGGAATAGGCCGCTTTATATATATTCTTACACTGCCTGAACAGACTTTATATACCATACACTGAATGAGCTGTATACATAGTCTACACTGAATGCAACGTATTATATATACAGTATCTCACAAAAGTGAGTACAACCCTCACATTTTTGTAAATATTTTATAATATTTTTTCATGTGACAACACTGAAGAAATGACACTTCGCTACAATGTAAAGTAGTGATTGTACAGCTTGTATAAAAGTATAAATGTAAATTTGCAGTCCCCTCAAAATAACTCAACACATAGCCATTAAAGTGGTTGTAAACTCCAGTAAAAAAAACAAAAAAACTGCAAGACAAAGACATAAAGAGCTAGTATGCATTGTATGCATACTAGTTCATTATGAAGTACTTACCCTGGAACAAAGCTGTTGCAGCAGTTCCCGAAAATTGCTGTTACTGGCGACATGCTGCTTCCAGGTCCGTGGCTCCAGCCAATTACAGCGCGGGCTCCAGCGCTGTGATTGGCCAGGGCTGCGCTGATGTCACTCCCATGCATGGGCTGTTTCTTCACTGTGCATGTGTCGATGGTGTTGGCACCTGCGGATACAGAGAGTATCTCCTAATTGGTGCAAGTAACAAAATTGAGTTCACCCAACTCCAAACTGAGCCCAAAGTGTTAAAATTTTGTGTGGCCACCATTATTTTCCAGCACTGCCTTAACCCTCTTGGGCATGGAGTTCACCAGAGCTTTACAGGCTGCCACTGGAGTCCTCCTCCACTCCTCCATGATGACATCACAGAGCTGGTGGATGTTAGAGACCTTGCACTCCGTCACCTTTAGTTTGAGCATGCATCACAGATGCTCAATAGGGTTTAGGTCTGGAGACATGCTTGGCCCGTCCATCACCTTTACCCTCAGCTTCTTTAGCAAATCAGTGGTCAGCTTGGAGGTGTGTTTGGAGTTGTTATCATGTAGGAATACTGCCCTGTGGCCCAGAACCCGAAGGGAGGGGATCATGCTCTGCTTCAATATGCCACAATACATGTTGGCATTCATGGTACCTTCAATAAACTGTAGCTCCCCAGTGCCGGCAGCACTCATGCAGCCCCAGACCATGACACTCCCACCACTATGCTTGACTGTAGACAAGACACCTTGCACTCCTCACCTGGTTGCCACCACACACGCTTGACACCATCTGAATCAAATAAGTTTATCTTGGTCTCAACAGACCACAGGTCATGGTTCCAGTAATCCATGTCCTTAGTCTACTTGTCTTCAGCAAACTGTTTGCAGACTTTCTTGTGCATCATCTTAAGAAGAGGCTTCCTTCTGGGACAACAGCCATGCAGACCAATGTGATGCAGTGTGCGGTGTATGGTCTGAGCACTGACAGGCTGACCCCGACCCCTTCAACCTCTGCAGCAATGCTGGCAGCACTCAAACATCTATTGCCCAAAAACAACCTCTGAGCATGTGCACTCAACTGCTTTGGTCGACCATGGCGAGGCCTGTTCTGAGTGGAACCTGTGCTGTTAAATCGCTGTATGGTCTTGGCCACCATGCTGCAGCTCAGTTTCAGGGTCTTGGCAATCTTCTAATAGCCTAGGCCATCTTTATGTAGAGCAACAATTCTTTTTTTCAGATCCTCAGAGAGTTGTTTTGCCATGAGGTGCCATGTTGAACTTCCAGTGACCAGTATGAGAGAGTGAGAGCGATAACACCAAATTTAGCACACCTGCTTCCCATTCACACCTGAGACCATATAATACTAACGAGTCACCTGGCACAGAGGGAGGGAAATTGGCTAATTGGGTCCAATTTGTACATTTTCACTTAGGGGTGTACTCACTTTTGTTGCCAGAGGTTTAGACATTTATGGCTGTGTGTTGAGTTATTTTGAGGGGACAACAAATTTACACTGTTATACAAGCTGTACACTCACTACTTTACATTGTAGCAAAGTGTCATTTCTTCAGTGTTGTCACATGAAAAGATAGAATAAAATATTTACAAAAATGTGAGGGGTGTACTCATTTTGTGAGATACTGTACATACCATATACTGTATATATATATATATATATATATATATATATATATATCAAATATAGCAGAATATGGCCTAAACTGAGGAAGAAATTTGTTTTTTTATTTTTTTTTTTGGATATTTATTATAGCAAAGAGTAAAAAATATTGTTTTTTTTTCAAAATTGTCAAATTTTTGTTAACAACGCAAAAAATAAAAACCACAGAGGTGATCAAATATCACCAAAAGTAAGATCTATTTGTGGGGGAAAAAAAGGATGTCAATTATGTTTGGGTACATCGTCGCACAACCGCGCAATTGTCAGTTAAAGCGACGCAGTGCCGAATCGCAAAAATGCCCTGGTCATTAAGAGGGAAATCCTTCCAGTCCTTAAGTGGTTAAAGTGATTGTACAGCTTTGTTTTTCTTTTAAATAACAAACATGTTATACTTACCTCCTCTGAGCAGCCCTGATCCTCTTCTGGGGTCCCGCAGCGGAGCTCCTGGCTCCTCCCCGCATCGAGTGCCCCCAACGGGAAGCACTTCCCTTGGGGCACTCGTGCTAGCGTGCTCCCAAGTCCTGCTGCTGCGTCCATTGACACAGACAGCACGACTCGGCCCTGCCCCCTCGGCTCCCGCATCATTGGATTTGATTGACAGCAGCGGGAGCCAATGGCTGCACTGCTATCAATCTATCCAATCAGAACTCGAGACACTGGCTGGAGTGAGTGTGCTCGTCCCTGGCACTGGAAAGACCAGGTTCATGTAAGTAAAAGGGGGGCTGCTACACTAAAGGAGGTTTTTCACCTTAATGCATAGCATGCATTAAGGTGAAAAACCCCAAGGGTTTACAACCCCTTTAAGTGCAGTATTAAAACAGATTTTAATAGGCAGCTAAATGTGCACTCACATAAATCCACAAGAGGGAATGCCTGTAATGTAACAGCAGCAGTGTCTATGCATGGATTGTCCTCTCCATGGTCCAGGATGTCCGTAGCAGACGTACATGGATGGAAGAGCCTGGGTGCCACGACGTCAGCTGTAGTGGAGGGGCATCCAGAACCACCATGGAGCGCAGAAGAGGTAGTGAACCTTTTTTTTGTGTTTTCGGAAGAGCATTCAAACATGCTCAAGCTTATCTCTATTTAAAGTGATTGTGAATGATCACCTTGTAAAACAACCCATTCAGTTTTACATAGAAATGAAAGGCAAAACATGCTTGTAAAGATATAAAAATACATTAAAAATATCTTTTCCCCCTTTTTTATAAGTGATCACATTCCCTCTGTTCTTATCTGCATAAAAGCTGGGGGAAGGAGAAGCAGCAGCTTCCCAGTGAATGGCTGTGCAGCGGGGCCGTGTTAGGAGAAGTCTGATCATTGAAGGAGAGCACACTGAGTACCCAGCATAGCTAGAGAATTGAACATGGTATTTTCTTCCGGTTAGTGTTATTAGGAATGCAGAGGGACTGGCAGGAATTTCATATAAAGGAAGCAATAGAAAAAGAACAGGATATTTTCTCATACAAGTACACGGTACAGCAAGCACATATCAGGAATATGAAATGCTTGGGCAACAAATGCTTTAAGAAGCATCAGGAGGATCAGGATCAGTAGGATCTGTGACATCTGTTGGGACTGAGATTATCCTATTGCTGTTCCTTTTATATCCTTTTATGTAATCCTATTAGATTTGACAAAGGAGCTGATTGGTGCTCCAAAACGCATTACCTAGGCAACGAATCGTCCTGGGAGTGATGTCACTTCCTCTTTCACGCTCCATGTTGGTTCCGAATCCCCCTCCACCACAGTTAATGAGCGGCATTTGGGCTCTTCCATCAAAGCAGTTCTGCTATGGACATCCTGGACCACGGAGAGGACAATCCATGCATAGACACTGCTGCTGTTACATTACAGGCATTCCTTCTTGTGGATTTATGTGAGTGCACATTTAGCTGCCAATCAGACCCCTTTCACATTGGGGCCGCGGCGCTTTACCACAGTTTAAGTGTTGCTTTTGCGCCGCTAGTGGGCGTTTTTAACCCCAAAGAAGGGGTTAAAAACTCCTGTGTTGCTGTGCTTCCGGAAGCGCTGCCCATTTATTGCAATGGGCAGGGGCGGTGGAGGAGCGGTGCTTCCAACCCTCCTCAAAGATGCAGCTTGCAGGGCTTTTTTTCCCCATCCCGCAAGCGCACTGCCCCAGTGTGAAAGCACTCGTCTCACACTGGGGCGGCATGGGAGGCAGTTTTTAGGCGCTTTACAGGTGCTATTTCTAGCACTAAAGCGCCTAAAAACTGCCTTAGTGTGAAAGAGGTCTTAAAATCTCTTTTTAATACTGCACTTAGTGGTGCCCCCCTCTGGCCCTTGTCATTTCAGAGAATTGTTCCCATCTCTCGGTGAAGCTGCCTTTTGTGTGAAGTCTTTGTTTATTGACTTTATCCATTTCATTTAGCACCTTGATATAGGGCTGTATAGGGATACCCAGTTTGCGTACAGCTGTGATTGCGCCGTATATACCTTGTGGTTTTTACAAAAGGTGAACATTAAAATCCAATAATAATGTGGCCTTACCCTTCCAACAAATAGCCTTGGTGTAGTTATTTAGGCAAGGTCCCACCTTTACGATGTGGATTGGAAATGACCTTGTACCTGTGCTTCTCAGCTGTCATGTAAAGCATAGTGACATCTCTCCAGGAATGATCCTTCCAAAGCCACAAGGTGGGATGTGTCACTCAAACAAACATTCCTGCCGTCAGCTAACCCTTCAGATATGTACATCGCTAATCTGGGCAATTGCCAGAGACACGACTTGGAGAAGCACCAAGTATTTGTGTCTATATAATGGAGTACAAATGACTTAATGCCAAGCCATCCCTTGTGGTCCAACAGATATACAGTTTTCCCTTTCATATGTTCTACATATGCTGACTCTATGTACAGTTTCATTTCTTACACAGAAATACATTGATGGAGCATAATGGTAGCGGGTCGGAGATATAATGTTCCGCTTTACATGCAAATGCTGACAAATTGCTCAAGGAATTGCAGTTTGGCAGAAGCTTACAAGGAGTCCATAATAATTTGCTACATTGTATATTCTGTTTTATATTCTGCTGACAAACACTTTTCCCAGAGGCACAAGACGGATTCACAATGCAGAAGAAAGAATTTCCATTCAGTGTAAACAAGGTTCTGCAGCAGATATAACGTATGGATGGTGATAGGAATTTGTAGGTTATGCACCCGGCAGCCAACAATGTTATAAATCATGGGGTCTGGTAATACAACCCCAATTCCAAAAAAGTTGTTACTCTGTGTAAAGTCTACATAAACACAGAATGCAAATCTCATAAACCCATATTTTATTCACAACAGAAAATAGAAAACATATCAAATGTTTAAACTAAGAAAATGTACTATTTAACCACTTCAGCCCCGGAAGCATTTACCCCGTTAACCGCTTACCCACCGGAGCCCTTTTTTACATGTGTTGGTTACAAGTTTTTTTTTTTTTTGCTAGAAATTTACTTAGAACCCCCAAACATTATATATTTTTTTCAAACACCCTAGAGAATAAAATGGCGATCGTTGCAATACTTTTTGTCACACGGTATCAGCGCAACGATCTTTCAAGCTCGATTTTTTTTGGAAAAATGTCACTTTTTTGAGTTACAAAAATAAGACAACAGTAAAGTTAGCCCAATTTTTTGTATATTGGGAAAGAGGATGTTACGCTGAGTAAATAGATACCATATAGGTTAGGGTTGAAAATTGCGCACTCTTGCGGAATGGTGACAAACTCTGGTACTTAAAAATCTCCATAGGTGACGCTTTAAAAAATTTTAACGGCTACCGGGTTAGGAGGTGCAGAGGTGGTCTTTTGCTAGAATTATTGCTCACTTTCTGGCGATCGCGGCGATACCTCACATGTGTGGTTTTAACGCAGTTTTCATATGCGGGCACGACTTACGTATGTGTTTTCTTTACTGCGCAAGCTCGCGGGGACGGTGGCGCTTTAACATTTTTTTAGCACTATTCCTTTAAAAAAGAAATTCTGATCACTTTTATTGCTATCACAGGGAATGTAAACATCCCTTATGATAGTAATATATGGTGACAGGTACACTTTATGGAGGGATGGGGGGATCTAAAAGACCCCCCCCCCCCGCCCCTCCTTTACACTTCATAGTATTCAGATCGCCACAAACTGTGATTGTGAATGCTGTCAGTTTTTAAAACCGGCGCCGTTTGCCACTGAGTAAACCGGAAGTGACGTCACTCCTGGAATTTGAAGGAGACCCCATCAAAGCCGATTCTGGCTTCCTTCAGGTCTCCTTCTAGCCGGCAGATGTGCCGGATTGTAGCTCCGGTCTCCTGGTGGAACGGGAGGCTGGAGAAGAGCAGCGGAAGGCGGCGGGAGGGGGATCCCCCCCCCTCCCTGGGATAACGACCAAGCAGCTCCCGAGCCGGATCGGCCATCATCACCGGATAGCCGACCGTCTGCTCTAAAAAACGGTACCGGGATATAGCCTGCAGCTGCAGACTATATACCGATACCTCCACTTAAAGGAGCAGCCGTATATATATGGCGATTTGCGTTAAGTGATTAATGACCAGGCCATATTTTGCGATACAGCACTGCATTACTTTAACTGACCATTGCGTGGTCATGCGATGTTGTACACAAATAAAATGCATGTCCTTTTTTTCTCGACAAACCAAGCTTTCTTTTGGTGGTATTTGATCACCTCTGCGGTTTTCATTTTTTGTGCTATAAATAAAAAAAGAGCGACAATTTAAAAAAAAAAAAAAAAAACATTCTTTACTTTCTGCTATAAAACATAACCAATAAAAATGTGTAAAAACTCAAATTTCTTCATAAATTTAGGTTAATTTGTATTCTGCTACATATTTTTGGTAAAAATAATCCCAATTTGCGTATACTGATTGCTTTGCGCAAAAGTTATCCCATCTACAAACTAGGGGCTAGATTTAGGAACTTTTTATTTTTTATTAGTAATGGCGGTGATCAGTGATTTTTAGAGGGACTGCGACATTACGACGGACAAATTGGACACTAAGTGACACTTTTTGAGGACCAGTGACACCAATACAGTGATCAGTGCTAAAAAAATGCACTGTTATAGTATAAATGACACTGGCAGGGAAGGAGTTAACATCAGGGGTGATCAAAGGGTTAAATGTGTTCCCTGTCTGTGTTTTCTTACTGTGTGGGGGATGCTGACAGTAGACAAAGAGAGAAATCGGTGTTCCTGAATAATAGAAATCACAGATATCTTTCTTTCTCTGACAGAACGACGGTCTGACTTATTTATATCGAATGATCGCGGGTGGCTAGCCGTGGTTGTCATTCCCCCGAACGATCGCGGCTGGCAAGCGGAAGAGCGAACATCATACAGGTACTTTGTTTTGCGTAGCCGGGCCGCCCTGCCGCAGTAAATGTGCAGTGGGCGTTTGAGAAGTAGTCAAAAAAAAAGGTAATTTTGAAATTGATGGCAAAAACACATCTGAGGCTGGGTTCACACTGGTGCAATGTTAGACATTCACACCGCACTGCAGTGCAGACCACATGTGATGTCTGTGCGATGCAAATTCAGCCATACAAATTGTATGACTGAATTTGCATCGTATTCGCACCAAAATTATGCAGGACCCTTTTTTTTGGTCTGCACGGGAATCGGATCGCATGGGTGTTCATACACGTGATCCGATTCCTGCACCATTTGACAGTGCGATATGCAAACCGATCTGGGGATGTCATTAACTTTCTATTGACAACCACAGTGGTTTGCCTAGAGTCCTAGGCGATGCGGGCACCGGCACTGAAGTCCCGCATCACGCTAGTGTGAACCAGCACTCAAAGAATTTGGGACGGGGCAACAAAAAGCTGGCAAAGTAGGTGGTACTAACAAGGAAGAGCTGAAAGAACATTTTGCAACTAATCAGGGTAATTGGCAACAAGTCAGTAACATGACTGGGTATAAAAAGAGCATCTTAGGGAGTCAGCGTGTCTCAGAGGTAAAGATGGGCAGAGGTTCACCAATCTTTGAAAAGCTGTGTCTAAAAATTGTCGAACAGCTTCAGAATAATGTTTCTCAATGTAACGTTGTAAAGATTTTAAATATATCATCATCTACAGTACATCAAGATATTCCAAGAATCTGGAGAAATCTCTGTGTACAAGGCTGAAACACAATATTGGATGTCCCTGATCTTTGGGCCCTCAGATGGCGCTGCATTAAAAACAGGCATGATTCTGTGATGGACATCACTGCACGGACTCAATTCAAAAATCACTGTCTGAACACAGTTCACTGTGCCATCAAAAATACAAGTTAAAGCTTTATCATGCAAAGGAGCAGCTACAGCTGAACATGATCCAGAAACGCCACTGTCTTCTCTGGGCCAAAGCTCATTTAAAATGGTCTGTTGCAAAGTAGAAAACTATTTTCTGATCAGATGAATCAAAATTTGACATTCTTTTTCGCAACCATGTCTGCCAGACTAAAGAGGAGAGAGACTTTCTTAGCAGCGTTCAGCTTAAAAGCCTGCATCCCTGATGGTATAGGGGTGGATTAGTGCATATGGAATGAGGCGGCTTGCACATCTAGAAAGGCACCATCAATGCTGAAAGAAACAGTATATCCAGGTTTTAGAGCAGCATATGCTCAGACGAGAATGGGATAACATTCCTCTCCCAAAACTCCAGCAACTGATCTCCTCAGTTGGGGTTGTACTTTGCCAATTTTTGTTGCCCTGAGCAAAATCTGTCCAGTGGCTGGCCCTAATTACTGGTATAATTGTTTTTTTTTTAGAAAGCATATTCTGTCCCATGGATATGTATTTTTTCTGTGTTGATGTATGCTGACATCTTTTGGCTGTTTTGGGCCAGTACTCTCCCCTCTGTCACCCTTAGGGCTGGTTAGTTCAGTTCCAGTTAGATCCTCCCTGTTTCTTCCATGTTCCATGAGTCAGTGATGGTACTGCGCAGAGACATGCCTTAGGAGGGTTACTGTCAGGAATGGGTTCAACTGCTGGTGGCACTGTGGCTCCAAGACCTATAGGTTGTAGTATCAGTATCCACCAGCAGGTATCTCTCAGCAGCCAGCAGTTCCTAGCAATTAGCCAACACCTGACGCTGACTGCTGGGAGCATTTAGTCCATCCTCTGCTACTCCATTTTGCCTTGGCGGTTTGCCTATGTGCCTCTGACCCGCATATCCTGAATCCTGCTCCTGGTCCTGATCCCACATCCGCCTGCCTGTTCCTGCTCCCTGTCCTGGCTTGCTCCCAGCTCCTTCTGCCTGATCTTGTGTGTGTGACCCGGCTCTGATACGGACTACGCTTCTCAGACATATACTCCTGCCTGTACATAGTTATTTGTTTGTCTTAAGGTAGTTGTTAGCACTGTCACTCAAATTCACTTGTTTTGGTTAATTGGGTTTTGGTATACTGGACATGTGCTTATAACATTATTTTATTCACTTTATCTTTAATAAATCAGATTATTTATACCATACTAGTGCCTGGTTTTCTCTGTTTCCTGGTCATGTCTGTTTCAAAGTATACCAGCACTTGGTATCTCTGCCAGTTACTATCTTAAACTTCAGAACACTGTAAAAACATCCTCTGTACTGCATTTTTCGGAAGTAAAATTGTGTTGGATTCAACTTTTGTGTCTTACTGAAGAGTTAAGCTGCCTGTTGATGGTGCCAAGTCAGCAGGTGGTCATACTGTCTGGGCAGGCTGGGTCTAAGGAGGTATGCCAATGCATTAAGTGGTATTTGAAACTGAATCAAGGAGCTTTATGGAATTATTTTGGCTGAAAAGCAGCGGCATCCACTCAACTGCGACTGCTGTTCAAGTATTCTGACAGTCGCCGGTGCCAGCACACAAGAGCCCAGCAGGGGGATTCCTCCAACTGTGCTGTTTGGCATGGATGGAGGAATCTGTTAGATTTCATTTGTTCAGCTTCTGGCATAAATAAGAAGGGGTGAGCAGTGTACCCTGCTTACTTGTAGATAAAATAGGGACCCCATGCTTCAAAAAATTGAAAAGGAGCAATATTGAGGGTTGTAAACACTTTACCATCCATATACAGACCAGGCATGTACAATCAAGACTTTGCTGATAAGAAAAAGTGCCCATTTACAGATCGAGTAGCAGCATACTCTTTCACCAAAAGTACAGTTAACCGTTATGTATAATTAACCTTTACAATGCAAATGTAGCTTCTAAAAGACATTTCTTCCTATAGAAAACTCCTTACTGTCTCTAAACCTTCTTTTGATGTGGAGAAATGTAAATCATCGTGTAGTTACACATTCTCCATGTAACCCTACAAAACAAATTGCTAAAAAAAAGCCCCCTCCCATCCAGTTTTTTTTAATTCTCCCTAAAGAGGATTTTCACCTGAAATATTGTATTAAGAATTGCCTACTACTACCTCTTTGTAGTACTGTACTGGGAGAGTGTTCATTGCAGCCTGGGCTCACAAGCATTGGGTTGAATGATGCTGGCCATCCATTAACCACTTGCCAACTTGGCACTTATACCCCCCTTTCCAACCAGGCCAACTTCTAGCTTTCAGCGCCCTCACACTTTGAATGACAATTGTGCGGTCATGCAATGCTGTACCCAAATGACATTTTTATCATTTTTTTCACACAAATAGAGCTTTCCTTTGGTGGTACTTGATCCCCACTGGGTTTTTTAATTTTTTGCTGAACAAACAAAAATAGACCAAAAATTTAGAAAAACAAAAGTTTTTCATATTTTGCTATAAAATTTTGCAAACAGGTAATTTTTCTCCTTCACTGATGGGCACTGATAGGCCGCACTAATGGGCATTGATAGGCTGCACTAATAGGTGGCACTGGTGGGCACTGCAGAGGCAGCATTAGTGGGCACTGATCAGGAGGAACTGAAGAGGCTGCAATGATGGGTGGCACTGATAGGTGGCACTGAAGAGGCGGCACTGGTGGGCATTGATCAGGAGGCACCGATGAGCCTACACTGATAGGTGACACAGACAGGTGGCACGGATAGGTGGCACTGATAGGCAGCACTGGTGGGCACTGATCAGGAGGCATTGATGATGCACTGATGGGCACTGATTGGTAGCACTGGTGGGCACTGATTTACAGCACTTAGAGGACTGATGTCCCTCTAACAGAAATCGGTAATCGGCTTCTGTTTATGCCCATAATCAGCTGTCATTGGCTGACAGCTGATCACAAGGTAAAGTGCCCGCTGTGATTGGCCCTTTACCTTGCTCTGTGATCAGCCGAGTCCTAAGAAATCGGCGATCACAGAGCGTGCCCCCTAGGGTGCATGGACGGCGCGAGAACAGGACAATGTTCATGGACACTCTCCCGGTATTTGAGGTCCGCGCTGTAGTCATCTTTCGGCTATAGTGCGGATGTCAAGTGGCTAACCCAAAAGAGGATCAATGGCAGTTGGCAGTGTAGAGCTTCTGCAGGTAAAGCCTTGTACACACGGTGCGATGATCGTATGAAAACGGTCGTATGACCGCTTATTGTACGATCATTCAACCGTTAGTACGCGCGATTAGAACAGCCGACGTGCGACAGTCTTATAACAGAAGTTGGATGAGCAGACTAGAAAACTTTGGTTGTACAAGCGGTGATACGACTGTTGTACCGCATGCACAGAGAAGCTGGTCCAACAAGTGCTATGTGCAAAACACGTATGCTCAGAAGTCAGAAATGCTTGGAAGTGTCCGATCGTGTAAACCTGCGTTCCTAATTCACAAATCACATTCACCTGAACGTCCTCTTTATACGCTCGTAGCGCATCACCTTGTTAGGCTTGGTCCTACGATCGCTTAGTGCACGTCAGTATGCGAGACACAACAGCTGACATACGATTTGAGCCATTCAGTCATACGACCATCGCACCGTGTGTATGAGGCTTAACAGTGCTGGAGACAAGTTCTTTTTTCCAGGGTCATCAGCCAGGTTTGGTATACTCCGTTACATTGGTCCGAGCTGAAAGTTCAGTTTGGCTATTAGGAGACCTGTACTAGAAAAATACATAGACTAACTGCATCAAAAATGATTGGATTTACTAGCTGTATATCCGTTCTAGGTCAGGATTTTAGAAAGTACTGGAGCCACACAGCCAACAAAAAAGAATTTTGAGAAGAAGGGCCGGAAATGGAAGCTCATATATTTTTCTCATTATATCTTCCCTTTAAGACAAGTTTATGGTATAAATTACCAAAAATAAAGGTTTGACATCAAAATTTCATGCAGTTTTTTCCCATTTGCAAAATATTTTTGATCTCACGCATTCAAGGTCTTTGAAAAAAAAAAAAAAATAATGGCTTACCTTTTTGACGCAAATATTAATTAAAATGCAATGACAATACAGAACACACGAAAATGTTTCCCAAGTTTATTTTCTTGGCATGATAGGAGACATGAAAGCAATCAAAATATTTCAAAGACTAAGTAAATGAGAATCCATTTCAAGCACAAGGATAATGACAAACACTTCACTGTTTAATGCAGCTCATTTTTTAAATGACGGCTCAGAATTTATTTTGAAAATATCTGTTTGTTCAAAGTTCCTTCTTCCAATAAAAGCTGAAATTGAGAAATGTTCAAACACTGTAATTAGCTCATAGTCACATCTCTTGTGGTGTACTTCGTTTTAGTTAGTTTTGAATTATCTTTACAAAATAAAATTGTCCCCTTAACCCCTTTGTTTCTAAGTGTTATTTGGCATCCAGCAAAAAGAGAGTAAAAGCCAGCTGGCGTGGCCGACTGGCAGCGCCCGGTGTCGGGGAGCTATTATAAGGGCATTGAACACTCTGAGATGTATTAAAAAGGATGAAGCAAATATATTTTTAGTCCTTTGTCACATGGGGGTTGATTTACTAAAACTGAAAAGTGTAAAATCTGGTGCAGCTGTGCATAGTAGCCAATCAACTTTTAACTTCAGCTTGTTCAATTAACCACTTAACGAGCACCCGCCGTCATTATACGGAGGTACTTTGCCAGTGAATACCATTGTTATGGCAGCTGATAGCTACCATAACCCCGGTATCATTTTAACGGGTGGGCGGTCGGCTTTGAGATAAAAGTGGTCTCTGCGGCGGATTCGCCACAAGATAAATTTTATCAAGGGTGGGAGAGGGCCCCCTCCCGCCGCTTTCTGGTTGCCTCCGCAGTTTACTAGAGCTGACGATAGCGGCAAAGCCGATCGTGTCCTCTCCCCTGGTACACATGGAGCTGAGTGAGGGTAAGATGGCCCCCCTCGGCTCCATAACATTGCATGGCAGAAGCGACGTCAAACATCACTTCCGCCAATGCTCTTTAAGGGGAATTTTTATTTTTTTCAAATGACTTTTTTTTTTTATTGACCTCAGATCTCACATTTAAGAGGTCCTGGCATGTTTACATTCTTTGTAATAGGAATAAAAGTGACCCAATTTTTTTTTTTCAAAAAGGACAGTGTAAAAAGTAAAATAAATAAGAAAAAAAAATGGAACCACTAGAGATCCGCGCTATAGCCGAAAGATGGCTTCAGCACGGATTTCAATTGCCGGGGGGATGTCCTTCCCTTTGTACGCTCCTGGCGTGCACTCACAGGCAGCGGCCCACGTGCACGGCCACCCCACGACTTGATGTCCGCTCGCGACCCGCGATCACCTGTGAGAACGGCAGAACGGGGATTCGCCAATGTAAACGTGGCGGTTCTCTGTTCTGTGAGAGGGGATATAACAGATCTACTGATCCCTGTCACTGGGATCAGTTAGATCTGTTATGTCCCTGCCAGCCCCGCCCCCTCACAGTTAGAACACTTAGAGGGAACACAGTTAACCTCATCCCTGCCAATGACATTTATACAGTAATCAGTGGACATTTAAATTTCTGATCGCTGTATAAATGTCATTGGTCCCAAAAAAGTCCGACATGTCCGCCCCAATATCAAAGTTCCGATAAAAATCACAAATCGTCGCCATTACCAGTAAAAAAAAAAATAATAATAAAAACGCCATAAATCAATTTCCATAGTTTGTAGATACGATAACTTTTGTGCAAACCAATCAATATACGGTGATTGCGATTTTTTAACCAAAAATATGTAGAAGAATATATATCGGCCAAACCCGATGAATAATTTTTTTTATATATATTTTTTTTTTAATTGTATTATAGCAAAAAGTAAAAAATATTGTTCTTTTTTCAAAATTGTCGCTCTTTGGTTGTTTATTGCACACAAAATAAAAACCGCAGAGGTGATCAAATACCACCAAAAGAAAGCTCTATTTGCGGGAAAAAAATGATAAAAATTTTGTTTGGGTACAATGTCACACGACCGCGCAGTTGTCATTCAAAATGCGCCAGAGCTGAAAGCCGAAAATTGGTCTGGGCAGGAGGGGGGTTTAAGTGCTCAGTAAGCAAGAGGTTAAAGTGCCCCGTCCCGCCAAGCTCACATGCAGGAGCGAATGCATACGTAATTCACGCCCGCATATGAAAACGGTGTTCAAACCACACATGTGAGATATTGTCGCGATCGTTGTAGCGAGAGCATTAATTTAAGCACTCCTTTGTAACTCAAAACTGGTAACCTGTAAACATTTTTAAACATCACCGATGGAGATTTTTAAATGTCAAAGTCTGTCACCATTCCACAAGCGGGCGTAATTTTGTAACATGACATGTTGGGTATTAATTTTCTCGCTGTAACATTATCTTTCACAATATAGAAAAAAATTGGGCTAACTTTACTGTTGTCTTATTTTATAATTCAAAAAAGTGTTTTTTTTTTTTTTCAACAAATTGCACTTTTAAGACTGCTGTAGAAATACTGTGAGACAAAGTATTGCAACGACGATTTTATTCTCTAAGGTGTTTGGAAAAAAATATATAATGTTTGGGAGTTCTAAGTAATTTTCTAGCATAAAAAAAATGATGTTAACTTGTAAACACCAAATCTCAGAAAGAGGCTCGGTCCTTAAGTGGTTAACCACTTAAAGACCGCCACATAGCAGTTTACAGTCCATAAAAAAATAAAAACACCCAGTGTTGTTCCTTGTGAGAGTAAATCCATGTGTTACTGCTGAACAAAGATTCAGTGCAGTCCTCCTTTATATACAGTATAAATCTTCACTCCTTCCAAACACCTCTTCATGTGCATTTAGTGATCCCTCTCCCTTTCAGATGAAAACTCAACAACTTCATGTGCCTCCCATTCTGATGGTTGGCAAAACAGCTTTATAGTTGAACCAATCAACTCCAGGGCAGATATCAGGTAATCACTCCACAGAACACAGTGTGTTAGGTATCATGTGGGAGAAAAAAGAAAACTTCTAATGGCATAGTAACCAAACCACCAAAAATGCATTTCACAGTTGAAAGAGCTGCTCACATTTCTTAAAAGCAATTAAAGCGTTTATGATGTAAATAACATGCTATATCTGTATCACATCTCACAACCAATGGATGTTCCTTGATTCTGTCCCAGTGTTTCTTCTAGTCACTGTGTAGCCACACCCGACAAGTTTCGTCATTTCCGACTTAATCACAGGGGGTCAATATACGCTTATTGGGATTTTTTTAAACAAAAGCAGAATACATATTTGCCTAAATTTATGAAGAAATTTGATTTTTTTTTAAATAATGGATGTGTTTTATAACAGAAAGTAAAAAAAAGGGATTTTATTATAACTCACCGTAAAATCCTTTTCTCTGAGTTCACCAACAGACGCAGCCTTCTAATGACATGTGGGGTTATGCTTATATCACTAGGAGTAGACTAGGCAAAAATAAAACAAAAGCATAGGTTGGCCCCTCCCAGGGGGCTGTCCTCACCTCAGCATATAATCCCCCTGCTCTGCATAGCACATCAGTTCGTAACAAGCCTTACAAACTCAACGCAGAGGGGTGGGTGCTGCGTCTGTCAGTGAACTCAGAGAAAAGGATTTTACGGTAAGTTATAATAAAATCCCTTTTACTCTTCTGTTCACTGACAGACACAGCCTTCTTATGACACATGGGGTTATGCTCATATCACTAGGAGTAGACTAGGCAAAAATAAAACAAAAGCATAGGTTGGCCCCTCCCAGGGGGCCGTCCTCACCTTAGCATATAATCCCCCTGCCCTGTACAGAACATCAGTTAGTAACAAGCCGTACAAACTCAACACACGGCTCATTCCACCAGGGCAGTTTGTACTTCCTGGGCGTTTAGACACCAAGCCTCGGTGTCTCAGGTGTGCAAAGCGGCTACTTGGGCCTCAGTGCACACATTTACTAAGTTTTACAAAATTGATGTTTCAGCATCTTCGGATGCTGCTTTTGGCCGCAGAGTATTACAACCGGCAGTGTAGGCGCGATTAGCGTTGCCTGAGAGGGCTTTTTCTGCTGGGTACAGTTGTTATAGTTTGCCCACCCCTCTTAATTGGCACAGCTTTGGGACGTCCCCACGTGTCATAAGAAGGGTGCGTCTGTCAGTGAACGGATGAGTAAAAGGGATTTTATTATAACTTACCGTAAAATCCTTTTCTCTGAGTTCACTGACAGACGCAGCCTTCTTATGACACGTGGGGACGTCCCAAAGCTGTGCCAATCAAGAGGGGTGGGCAAACTATAACAACTGTACCCAACAGAAAAAGCCCTCTCAGGCAACGCTAATCGCGCCTACACTGCCGGTTGTAATACTCTGCGGCCAAAAGCAGCATCCGAAGATGCTGAAACATCAATTTTGTAAAACTTAGTAAATGTGTGCACTGAGGCCCAAGTAGCCGCTTTGCACACCTGAGACACCGAGGCTTGGTGTCTAAACGCCCAAGAAGTACTAACTGCCCTGGTGGAATGAGACGTGACTGGAAACGGGGGAACCTTGCCCCGAATCTCATATGCATGAGTCACGGTCTTCCTTATCCAACGAGAAATGGTAGCGGACGAGGCCGCCATGCCTTTGCGCGACCCTTCCGTAAGCACAAATAGAGAATCAGACTTCCGAAAAGAAGCTGTAGAAAAGAAATACACCCGCAAAGCCCTCACCACATCCAAAGAATGCAGTTCAACTTCTTTGGGATGCGACGGGTGCGGGCACAATGAGGGAAGAACAATATCCTCATTTAAATGAAAAGAAGAAACCACCTTCGGAAGAAACTAAGGGGAAGGTCGCAAAACCGCCTTGTCGTTATGAAGGACCAAGTAAGGTGACTTGCAGGATAATGCTGTCAACTCAGACACCCGCCTAGCGGAAGTGACAGCCACCCGAAAAGCCACTTTCTGCAACAACAATCGCAAGGGCATGTCCCTAATCTTTTCATATGGTGGTTTCTGCAGCACAGAAAGCAGCATATTCAAATCCCACGGTGCCAGAGGCGACGGTATCCGAGGAGTCACATGACGTACCCCCTGTACAAATGTACGGATCAATGAATGAGACGCCAAGGGCCGTTGAAAAAGAACCGCCAGGGCGGAAATCTGACCCTTAAGTGTACTTAACGCCAGGTTCTTGTCCAGTCCTTGCTGCAAAAAAAAAAATCAGTACTCTGGACACTATATAAGAGTGGGGGTTCCAACCCCCTGCCTCGCACCAGGTAATATAGGCCTTCCAGGTCCTATGATAAATCTTACGTTAGGTACCTTACGTGCTTTAATCATAGTAGGGATCACGGAGTCCGAGACACCCCTATCCCTCAACACCTGGGACTCAATAGCCAAGCCGTCAAAGCCAGCGAGGGTAAAGCAGGGTGCAAGATGGGCCCCTGAGACAGTAGGCCTTCGCGAAGTGGAAGACGCCACAGAACATCTGCCACCATCTGTACTACGTCGGCGTACCAAGGACGCCAAGGCCAATCCAGAGCTACCAGGATTGTCGGGATTCCCTCTGCTTCTATCCTGCGCAGAACCTGCGGTAGAAGCTTTAGAGGAGGAAAGATGTACAGTAGCCGATACCAACCCCAGGGCACTACCAGTGCGTCCGAGGCGACTGCCAACGGATCTTTTGTTCTGCACACAAAGGTCTGTACCTTGTGATTGAACCTGGAGGCTATGAGGTCCACCTCTGGTGTGCCCCACTTGAGGCAAATCTGGCGGAACACTTCCGGATGTAGGGACCATTCCCCTTGATCCAGAGTCCGGCGGCTGAGAAAGTCCGCCTGCCAATATTCCACGTCCGGGATGTAGATTGCAGAGAGAGCTGGCACGTGAAGTTCTGCCCACCTCCGTGGCTGCTGCCAAGCTTTTTGTTCCGCCCTGATGATTCACATATGCCACAGCCGCGGCATTGTCCGACTAAACCCAGACAGGGAGGCCTCGCAGCCTTTCTGACCAACGTGACAGACAAAGTCTGATCGCTCTCAGTTTCAGTACATTTATTGGAAGACAAGCTTCCTGCACTGACCAATGACCCTGGGCAGAGAACTGCCCCAGGACCCCTCCCCAGCCCAATAGGCTGGCATCCGTCGTTACTATCGACCAATTGAGGGGGGGAAAACATTTCCCCAACTTTAGGGCCGGAGCCCGAATCCACCAAATCAAGGATCCTCGGGACTGATGATCCAACCTGATGAGTCTGTCTAGGGATAGGGGAGATTTGTCCCATTGCGACAAAATCGCCTTCTGCAAGAGCCGAGTGTGACTTTGGGCGTAAGGTATCGATTCGAAAGTCGACACCATGAGCCCCAACACTCGCATACAGAACCGTGAGGACCACTGGCGTGATAACAGGGTTCGCACTGCTGCTTGAAGTGTCAGGAGCTTGTTTGGTGGTAAAAACACCCTTGCCTGCACCGTGTTCAGAATCAGACCCAGGTATTCCAGCCGGCAGGATGGAGTCAACGATGACTTCTGCAGGTTGATCAGCCAACCGAACTCCTCTAACGTGGACACCGTAATTGTCACGTTCTCCTCCAGAGTCGCAGCAGACTCTGCTCTCAGGAGTAAATCGTCGAAGTATGCTACTACCACGATACCTCTCTGTCTCAGCAGCGCCAGCATCAGGGCCACCACCTTGGTGAACACTCGGAGAGATGAAGCCAGCCCGAAGGGAAGTGCCACAAACTGGTAATGCAGGTCCCCCACTGCGAAGCGTAGAAAACACTGGTGACTGCGACAAACTGGAACATGGAGATACGCATCCCTGATATCCAGGGACGCCATGAATTCCCCTTGGTGCAGGGCAGCCATGACCGAGCGGATTGACTCGTCTTTACGAAGCGGTTTAATGCCTTCAGGTTCAGAACTGGCCTGACACCGCCCTTTTTGGGCACCACAAAGAGGTTTGAGTAAAACCCGTGAAATCTTTCCACCATGGGTACCGGTACAATCACTCCCTGTTCGGCAAGCGCCCGAACGGCGCCTAGAAGCGCCTCCCGACGCCCATGAGGGAGTCTCAAGTTTGAAGGGAAGAACCTTTCTGGGGGCAGAGAGATGAATTCTATCCTGTACCCGGAGGACACCACGGAGGGGGATTATATGCTAAGGTGAGGACAGCCCCCTGGGAGGGGCCAACCTATGCTTTTGTTTTATTTTTGCCTAGTCTACTCCTAGTAATATGAGCATAACCCACGTGTCATAAGAAGGCTGCGTCTGTCAGTGAACGGAAGAGTAATATATTTTTTTCTTTTAAAATTGTCTGTCTTTTTTTGTTTAGCACAAAAAATAAAAAACACAGTGATCAAATACCACCAAAAGAAAGCTCTATTTGTGGGGGAAAAAATGACATACATTTTACTTGAGTACAGTGTTGCATGACCGCACAATTGTCAGTTAAAGTAACGAAGTGCCATATCACTAAAAACAGCCTGGTCATGCAGGGTAAATCTTCCGGAGGTCAAGTGAAAAAGCTTTGACGAAAAAATCCTGGAAGCTGATTGGTTACTATGCAGAGCTGAACCAGATTTTGCACTCTTCAGTTTTAGTAAATCACCCCCATAAAGTCTAGAATATGCTGTACAAAGTTTTTGCCATACGGGGTTGTAGTTGGTGCAAGATTGAACCATAATGTGAGATAATTGTATAAATAGTAGGCTCTAATTTAGAGTCCAATAAAGTCCTGAGATGAAATCCAATAGGGACGGCTTCCCAAATGGCAGCTGGTGTAAAGGTAATTAGACAAGAGAGAGAGAGACACAGCGCCTCTAAAGCCTCGTACACACGGGACGACGATCGTATACAACAGGTCATACTAACAACTGTTGTATGCAATATCGATCGTTCGTATGCGCGATTAGAACAGTCGAACATACGACGGTCATACAAGGGAGTTGTATGAGCAGACTAGAAAACTTGGTCGTACCAACAAGCTCTCATAGGACCGTTGTATCGTGTGTATAGAGCAGTTGGTACAACAAGTTTTATTGTGCAAAACACGCATGCCCAAAGTCAGGAACGGCTGGATGCCAATTACATGCACATGAACGTTCTTCTGTGCTCGTACGATCGTGTAGTGCAGTCAGTATGCAAGATACAACAGCCAACATACGATTTGCGACGATCGTATGTACGATCGTCGTCCCGTATGTACGAGGCTTTAGTGTAGCCGTAAAATATAAAATTTATTGCAGATTAAAAAGGTACTCACAGACTGATGAGTAATGCAGGCATTGCAGTCTGAGTCACTGCGCACTGTGTATCTGGCCTGAAGGAGCGCAGACTCCGATAACGCGTGTCGCCGAACACCAGCGCGCTACCGGAAGTGACGATACCCGTGGCATGCACCGCAGCACCCAGAACCAGGAAGAGCTGGGACCCACCGACGTGACCTGACCCAGGATTGCTGCAGACACCACAGCTCTTCCATCCATCGCCCCCCGGACAGCATTGCCAGTTGGAACAGGCAGAGTGCGCAGTGACTCATACTGCAATGCCTGCAATACTCATCTGTTTGTGAGTACCTTTTTAATCTGTGCAAAAATGTATATATTTTACGGTTGCACTTAGAGGCGCTGTGTCTCTCTCTAATGTTTTTGCCATACCTGCCTAGACACCACAGAGATTTAAAGGATACAGACATTAACAACTCCATTATTTAAAAATAAGGGAAGCTTACACTATCCTATCTTCTAGTCCCAAATCACCAACACCGTACACAACACTCTAGGTGAAATAATAAGAGTATGCAACTTAAAAGTTGAGAGCAAAGTATGTACAAGAGCATGACACTGTAGATGAAGAAGACCATGCATAAACAAAGTAACAATCTAGTCTATCCCATGAAAAAGAGGGCTGCCGGGTGTGGGAAAAGCCCATTCTTCTCCCAACTTGGGCAAGAACTTCTGTGACCGAGTCAATCAATTGTTCCAGATATTCCATATGCAAATATGCAAATAGTACCGTCTGATGTTTAATGGCGAGCTTTGCCCTTCCTTGTACACCTAGGTCTTTTCATGGGATGGGCTGCATCAATGACCAATAAGGATGTTTTTTCTGGGGGGGGGGGGGGGGGGGCA
>BLSH010348438.1:631200-655543 GCA_018402905.1 Glandirana rugosa
TGCCCCCCCCCCCCCCGCCCAGTGTGGGCTGTCATTTTTTTCAATTTTTTTTTTTTGTTTGCATTTTAGTGTAAATATGAGATTTGAGGTCTTTTTGACCCCAGATCTCATATTTAAGAGGATCTGTCATGCTTTTTTTTTCTATTACAAGGAATGTTTACATTTCTTGTAATAGGAATAAAAGTGATCACATTTAAAAAAAAAAAAAAATAAGAACAGTGTAAACATAAAAAGTAAAAAGCAAAATAAATAATTAAAAAAAAGAAAATTTAAAGCACCCTGTCCCCACGTGCAGAAGCAAACGCATACCTAAGTCCCGCCCGCATATGAAAACGGTGTTCAAACCACTCTCCTCTATAACTCAAAACTGCTAACCTGTAGAATTTTTTAAACTTTGCCAGTGGAGATTTTTAAGTTGCGAAGTTTGTCACCATTCCGCAAGCGGACGCAATTTTGAAGCATGACATGTTGGGTATCATTTTACTCGCCGTAACATTATCTTTCACAATATGGAAACAAAAGGGATTTTATTAAAACTTACCGTAAAATCCTTTTCTCCTAGTTCACTGACAGACGCAGCTCTTCATCGACATGTGGGTTATATGCAGATCCTATTAGGAGTTAACTAGGCAAAATTAAGAAAGCAAGCTGGCCCCTCCCAGGGGGCCGTCCTCTCTTTCCCATATAATCCCCCTGCTCTGCTCTGCTCAGCATATCAGTTCATAACAAGCCGTACCGAAAAAAACGCAGAGGGGTGGGTGCTGTGTCTGTCAGTGAACTTGGAGAAAAGAATTTTACGGTAAGTTTTAATAAAATCCCTTCTTCTCCTAGGTTCACTGACAGACGCAGCTCTTCATTGACATGTGGGGATGTCCCAAAGCTGTGTCAGTAAAGAGGGGTGGGTAAATGACAACTGTACCCAACCGAGGCCTGGTGTCTTAAAGCCCAGGAAGTGCTAACAGCCCTGGTGGAAAGAGCCGTGACCGGAAAAGGGGGTACCTGGCCCCAAATAGAATACGCATGAGTCACGGTCTGCCTGATCCAACAGGAAACAGTAGCCGACGAAGCCGCCATCCTTTGCGCGGACTGTCCTTCAGTACAAACAACGCGTCAGACTTCTGAAAGGAAGCCGTAGCTGCCAAATACACCCGCAAAGCCCTTACGACGTCCAAGGAATGTAACTCAAATTCCCTAGGGTGTGAAAGATGCGGGCACAGCGAAGGAAGAACAATATCTTCATTAATGTGAAAAGAAGAAACCACCTTCGGTAAAAACGAAGGAGACAGACGCAAAACCGCCTTGTCCTTGTGAAAGACCAAGTAAGGAGACTTGCAGGACAACGCTGCCAACTCAGACACCCGCCTAGCGGATGTAATGGCCACCAAGAAAGCCACTTTCTGTGACAGCAATTGTAAGGGAATATCCCTGATCTTCTCATATGGTGGTTTCTGCAGGACAGAAAGTACCAAATTCAATCCCACGGTGCCATAGGCGACCATACCTGAGAAGCCACATGGCGCACACCTTGTACAAATGTACGAATCAACGAATGTGACGCCAGAGGCCGCTGAAAGAGAATCGACAGAGCCGAAATCTGACTCTTGAGTGTACTCAAAGCCAATTTTTTTATACAGGCCCTGCTGCAAAAAAGCCAGGACCCTGGACACAACGTTAGAGCGGGGGGTACCAACCCCCCGCCTCACACCAGGCAATATAGGCCTTCCAGGTACGATGATAAATCTTACGCGAAGTACACTTGCGCGCTTTTAGCATGGTAGGGGTCACGGAGTCTGCGACACCCCTATCCCTCAACACCTGGGACTCAATAGCCAAGCCGTCAAAGCCAGCGAGGGTAAAGCAGGGTGCAAGATGGGTCCCTGAGACAACAGATCTTCCCGCAGCGGAGGGCGCCAGGGAACATCTGCCACCATTCGCACCACGACGGCGTACCAAGGATGCTGAGGCCAATCCGGAGCCACCAGGATCATTGGAATCCCCGGCGCAGTAGCTGCAGTAGAAGCTTGATGGGAGAATAGATTTTGTGATTGAACCGAGACGCTAGGAGGTCCACATCTGGTGTGCCCCACTTGAGGCAGATCTGGTAGAACACGACTGGATGTAGGGACTATTCCCCCTGATCCAGCGTCTGGCGACTGAGAAAGTCCGCCTGCCAATTTTCTACGCCTGGAATGTACATGGCGGAAATCGCCGGTACGTGGAGTTCTGCCCATCTCAGAATGAGAGCTGCTTCCGCAGCTGCTGCTGAACTCCTCATTCCGCCCTGATTGTTCACATACGGCCACAACCGAGCAGACAGATTCCATCCAAAACTTTCTCACAAAGTGGTTTAGCGCTTTTAGGTCCAGAACAGGCCTGGCCCCTCTCCCTTTTTTGGGGACCACGAATAGGTTTGAATAAAAAACTTCGAAACTTCTCCAACTGAGGTACTGGCACAATCACCCCCTGGTCCAATAATGCCTGGACAGCCATTAATAGGGCCTCTCGACGACCCTGAGGGAGTCTCAAGTTCGATGGGAAGAACCTATCTGGGGGTAGAGTGCTGAACTCTATCCTGTATCCAGAGGACACCACTTCCTGCACCCACCGGTCAGAAATGAGGGCAGTCCATCTGTCTGCGAACCCCAGAAGACGCCCCCCCACCCGTGCTTCGGGTGGGGGCAACCCATCACGCAGAGGAGGGCTTATCCTCCGTCTTTTCGTTCTTGCGTTACCAGGAACGCTTACCGGCCCCTGCGGTGGGCTTGCTGGGTCTTGACCCCTTACCTGCTGTGCCGGGGGCACAAAAAAAAAAAACCTTCTTCTGACCCGAAGAGATATGCTTTCGGTGGAATTCCCGCCGCTTGGGTACGGGAAGGAACATACCCTTCCCCCCAGTGAAATCCTTTATGATTTCATCCAACTGCGGTCCGAAGAGACGGCCACCCTGAAAAGGGAGATCCGCAAGACCTTTTTGGACGCGTGGTCACCAGACCAAGAGCGTAACCAAAGTACCCGTCAGACAATGACTGCAAATACAGACATTTTTGACAACATGGGAAGCAGGTCCAGGGCCGCATCAAAGTCATTCTGCAGCTCCGCCATACAATCGGATAGATACTGCGCTGCCCTGGCGCATGCCAGGGCTGGTCTCATGGCTGATCCTGCTAGCAGGAAAAGTGCCTTAGACACTGCCTCCGTACGCCTGTCAGCTGGGTCCTTGAACGAAGGGGACCCTTCCAGGGGTATGGTTGTCGCCTTGTTGAAGCGAGCCACAAGGGGGTCCACTGTGGGGGACGCCCATTTCTTCACGAAATTATCCTCAAAAGGATAGGGTATCGCAAATCGTTTTGGTAGGGCGAAGGAATTTTGAGTCATTCCTGATAGACCAGATGATCCAAAAATTGATCATACGGGTAAGCTCTACCCGGTTCAGTTGCAAAGACGCACGGATACCGGTAATCAGTGCAGTCGCCAGCGCTTTTTCGTGCGCCACTGAGGCCCCCAGGTCCTCTTTGTCATCTGAAAGAATTAATTCACCTACCGAAAGATCCACGGGGGTCCCCGTGACCCCCGAAGCCATTTCCGGTTCTGAGTCTTCCCCTGAGGAACAGGGGGGAGGCGAGCGTTTTGCAGGGGCCCCCAGAGACTTGCTCGGCCCCACCCGGGGAAGAAATTCCCCAAAAACTGCCCTGAGCTGGTCCAAGGACATCAAGGTCCCCAGCGTTTTAGGTTGCATAGCCGCGGACTCCTCAGAGGGTCCCGCAGGGTCATCTGTCATTGCCCACCGGAATTGGCAGTCAGATTTTTGCCACTAAAGCTCTAACACCCCCCCACAATGTGCCCAGCCACCTCCCCACAGAACGCCAGGGAGGCCCCAGGAGTCAGCTATACTTGCTGTTCCTTGTGCCCACGAGCGCTGTTCCCAGTAGGAGTGCTCAGTAGAGAAAGACCGCCAGAATCCTGTGCTGTCAGCGCTGTCTTCAGTGAAAGTGAAAGTAAACGACAGCTGCATGTAATAAATACTTCAGGGACTCCAATATGGCCGCCAGGGCTGTCCCAGGAAGGTCAAAACTGATCAGCAATGCAAGTGTATAAGCCGGGCTACGGCAAAATGGCCGCCGCTGGCACTAGTGGGAAAACCTCTCTAAAATGGTCTCGGCTACGGCAAAATGGCGGCGGATCGCCGCATGGTGGTAAAAAGGCGGAAGGCATTCCGGGAGGGGTGCGGAGCGGGTGGGGGGGAGGTGGTAGGGGGGTGAGCCCCCATGGGCCACAGCTTGGCGACCCTGCTAAGGGAAAAAAGTGTTTTTGTTTTTTTTTGTGCCCGGCACCCCCCCTTCGCGCCCCGAGGGGGGAAGATGGGGGGATCACTCACCACTCCAGCCGGGCGTAGCGGGTCGCCACCCGTTGCAGACCTTCCTCCCCATCCGGAAGGGATGCTGCAGGCCCCAGCCCCTGGACAGGAGAGCACGTCCTGACACTGGGCGTAAGTGGGGGTCTCCCACTGGCCGCCCGCACGGAACGGGCACGATGCGGCGGGTCCCACCTAAGCATAGGACTGGCTCGCATCAGTCGGCCGCACTGGGGAAAGCACAGGATTCTAGATATCCTTTTTTGCCCCAGCCGGGGTCTTGATAGTAGTCTTCATCAGAAGGCTTGAGAAAAATAAAAGTGCGGTAGAAAAAAATCTGATCCGCAGGTCCCATAAGGGAGCCAGGTCAACTCCTTGCACTAGGCATGTTAAAACTGATATGCTGAGCAGAGCAGGGGGATTATATGGGAAAGAGAGGACAGCCCCCTGGGAGGGGCCAGCTTGCTTTCTTTCTTTTGCCTAGTTAACTCCTAATAGGATCTGCATATAACCCACATGTCAATGAAGAGCTGCGTCTGTCAGTGAACGTAGGAGAAAATTGGCCTAACTTTACTGTTTTCTTATTTTTTAACTAAAAAAACGGAATTTATTAAAAAAAAAGCACGCTTGGAAGACCGCTGCGCAAATACGGTGTGACAAAGTTTTGCAATGACCGCCATTTTATTCTCTAGAGTGTTAGAAAAAATATATAATGTTTGGGGGTTCTAAGTAATTTTATAGCAAAAAAACCTGGTTTTAACTTGTAAACACCGAACCCAAAAAAACTGGCTTGGTCTTGAAGTGGTTAAGTGATGTGATATGCAAGTACTTTCCCTCATTAAAGCAGAACATAAGGCATGTTTCCTGAAACAACGCTCTTATTAAGAAGGTACAGGTAACATATTGGCACTACTGGCTAAAGCTCAAATTTAGCAAATACACTGCTCCAAAACTTAAAGGAAGACTTTTTAATCAGAGTATAGCATCAAGTCAATTAAACTCTTGGGATATTTATCTGGTCAGTTAACCACTTGCCGACCAGCCGTCGTCTTTATATGGCGGCAGGTTGGCTCTCCTGCGCAAGTCGCCGTTGCTGTACGGTGGCGAGCGCACCCACTGCGGGAGCGTTCCCGCTGGTCGGGCAGGCTCGAAGTCCACCGGCGACCCGGGATCAGCTAGTACAGAGGCAGAACGGGGATCTGCCTATGTAAACAAGGTGGATCCCCGTTCTGACAGGGGACATGACAGAGATCTACTGTTCCCAATCATCAGGAACAGTGATCTCTGCCAGCCCATTCCCCCCATATTTAGAACACAACAAGGGAACACAGTTAACCCCTTGATCGCCCCCTAATGTTGACCTGTTCCCTGCCAGTGTCATTTTTACATTGATCACTGCATTTTTATAACACTGATCAATGTAATAATGTCACTGGTCCCCAAAAAGTGTAATTTGGGGTCAGATTTGCCCGCGGCAATGTCGCAGCCCCGCTAAAAATCACAGATTGTCGCCATTACCAGTAAAAACAATAAAAAATAAATAAATGTCCTTAAATCTATCCCATAGTTTGTAGATGTGATAACTTTTGCGCAACCCAATCAATGACGCCTACTGCAATTTTTTTAATATGTAGAAGAATATATTGGCCTAAACTGATGAATACATTTGTTTTTTTATATTTAAGTTTTTGGATATTATAGCAAAAAGTAAAAAAAAAAGTTTTTTTTTAAAATTGTCACTCTTTGTTTGTTTAGCTAAATAGCGCCTGTAAAGCATCTCAGTGTGAAAGGGGTCTTAAAGTGACGCAGTGCCGTATAAAAAAAAATGGCCTGGTCATTAAGGGGGCAAATCCTTCTGGGGCTAAAGTGGTTAAGTAGCAGAGGGGGTTGTTAATCAGTTTCAGCTGCTTTTGTGTTAATGAAATTAACAACAGGTGCACTAGATTGGCAACAATGAGGCGACCTCCAAAACAGGAATGGTTTTCCAGGTGGAGGCCACTGACATTTTTCAATAATCATCTTTTCTGACTGTTTTTCACTAGTTTTGCAGTTGGCTAGGGTCAGTGTCACTACTGGTAGCATGCGGCAATACCTGGACCCTATAGAGGTTGCAAAGGCAGTCAAACTCCTCCAGGATCACACATCAATACGTGCCATTGCCAGAAGATTTGCTGTGTCTCCCAGCACAGTCTCAAGAGTATGGAGGAGATTCCAGGAGAAAAGCAGTTACTCTAGGAGAGCTGGACAGGGCCTTAGAAGGCCCTTAACCCATCAGCAGAACCGGTATCTGCTCCTTTGTGCAAGGAGGAACAGGATGAGCACTGCCAGAGTCCTATAAAATAACCATCAGCAGGCAACTGGTGTGAATGTCTCTGACCAAACAATCAGAAACAGACTTCATGAGGGTGTCCTGAGGGCCCGATGCCTCTAGTGGGCCCTGTGCTCACTGTCTGGCACTGTGGAGATCGACTGGTATTTGCCATTGCACACCAGAATTGGGAGGTCTGCCACTGGTCTCCTGTGCTTTTCACGGATGAGATCAGGTTCACTCTGAACACATGTGACAGTCATGAAAGGGTCTGGGGAAACGGTGGAGAACGTTCTGGTGCCTGTAACATCTTTCAGCATGACCGTTTTGGTGATGGTCTGGGAAGGCATATCCATGTAGGTACGCACAGACCTGTACAGGCTAGACAATGGCACCCTGACTGCCATTAGGTACTGGAATGAAATCCTTGGATTCATTTTCAGACCCTATGCTGGTGCAGTGGGTCCTTGGTTCCTCCTGGTGCAAGACAATGCCTGGCCTCATGTGGTGAGAGTATGTAGCCAGTTTCTGGAGGATGAAGGAATTGATACCACTGAATGGCCCCCAATCTCTCCTGACCTAAATACAATAAACCACCTCTGGGACATTATGTTTCGGTCCATCTGACGCCGCCAGGTTGCACCTCAGTCTGTTTAGGAGCTCAGTGATGCCCTGCTCCTGATCTGGGAGGAAATACCCCTGGACACCATCCGTTGTCTCATTAGGAGCATGCCCCGAAGTTGTCAGGCATGCATACAAGCACATGGGGGCCATACAAACTACTAAGTACCAATTTGAGCTGCTGCAATGAAATTACAGCAAAATAGACTAGCCTATTGCATCATTTTTTTACTTTGATTTGTGGGGTGCCATTGAATTCAGCCCTCTGTAGGTTTATAATTTTTATTTCCATCAAATGATGTGGCATCCTTTCATTCCTAACCCATTACCCAGTCCATATCAGTATAGATATCCAGCATGATATTTTTCCCCATTGAGATCTAATGTGTTTTTAAAGTGTTCCTTTAATTTTTTGGAGCAGTGTGCAATCCCTATGAGAAGAATGACCACTCAATCCCCAGAAATTCTGAATACTTTAAGGCCTTTGTATAAGGAAATGTAAAGTTCCAAAACCTCCAAAAATGCTGAAGAATTAGATGGGTTTTTTGAAGCATCACCCTTTCCCAAGTACCTGTGGCTGATTAAAGTGTGATAGAGCTCCGAACGGCTTTGTCTGACCTTTCTATAGCTCCCTCTTCCCTTGATTAAAAAAAAAAAAAGTTTAAAGTGGCACGGTAGCCAAGGTATCTCCAGCAGTGGAGGTTTCAGTAAGCTCAATCAAGCCATAAAAAAAGAGAAGTAATCTCCATAGTGTAAAACTGTGCAACACTTTTAATAAAAAAGGATTAAGAACACTTACATCAAAGATGATATATAGGGCCCATTCAACATGTAGACAAGCAATGACTTCCACTGCTGGAGATACCTTGGCTACCTTGCCACTTTAAACTATATGGTAAAAAGTATATATGAATGTTGGATCCATATAAGTGAAGCTGGAGATCTGTATGATGATCCATAATCCTTTATATGAACAAAGGCTGTCCGCAATTCCATCTATGCGCTAATTGTTCGCTTTCTGCTAAGCGTTTAATTTATCCGGGGTTGGATTCACGCTGCATGATTGGTGATGGTCACTGGACACTATTGATTTACAGTGCTTGCGAAATATTGCACTTTGTTTACATTTGTCTTCAATCAACTTCATACCTATGGACAACTGTTTGTTGTATTTACCACAGAGACTTTCTTAGTAATTAAGACACAAGACATTGTCATTAGTCTTTCCTGCACTTTAGCACAATTTGGTGCACTCAGTTTTTCGTTTATAGTTATTATTTAACCAATAACTTGAAAATAATATCTTCAGTATTTATACACGTTGCACTTTATTGATTGTCACAATACGGTGTTTTTTTTCATAATTTTACTTTTTAGAGCTGCACTATTTTTTAACATTTATTTACACAATTGGTCAATTGGGGTGCTAGCTGCTGATTCTCTTTTATTAATTTTTACCAGGTGCGCAATATTTATACACAGTACATATATTTCATTCTCAGTGCATGCATGCTAGCAGGATTAGGCCAGCTAGGGGAAGGTTAAAGGGCTTGTAAAACCTACCAATGATCTCTTTTCTTTCTGCTCCCTTTTGGATCCATTCATACGTCCTGCAGCCTAACTGAGGTACAGACCAGCAGCTGCAGAAAGAGCCCTTAATAGCCTGTGCATTGCAGCTGTAATCTGTTGATCACTGTTGCAATGCTTTACAAGGAGCAATGTGTCCTACACTCTGGTTCTCATGCTATGGGGAGGGTGTCACACCTTTGGCACTTTATGCGTGGTTTTATGTATATATTCATATTTGTGAATATGTTGTTGGTTGTTTTCAGATTAATATATCTGGATATATACATTTTTAACTTTTGAACCAATAAAGTATCATTAATTCTTTAAACTACTCTGTATGATGTCCATTTTTCCTCTTTTCTGGTGAGCAGTAGGGGTGGTCTACAGTCTCCTTCTAATCTTTTTCTTGCAAATATGGGTGCATTTTTTTTTTTTTTTTTAGCAAAACGTGGACTTAGCCTTTACATGGAAGGTAAATTCTTATCAATATAGAATAGTCCTACTACAATATCAGAAATGAGTCACGTGAAAAATGTGATGGAATACTTGCTTATTCTCTTACAGTATCAGATTTAAATGAATTGTATGTGGTTCTCCTCACTATTTTAATGAGGAAGGTCCCATTTCTATATCGAACCACTTGTAATGACTCCTGATTAAAGCAGAGGTGTAGTACAAAAATAAACACTGGAGGTAATACACTCATATGGTCTAAGAATTTACAGGCATGTTAGGGTGGAATGCAGTACTCCGTCCCAGGTAGGTGGGTGGTTTGAGCCACTGGCGGGTAGAGATGACAAGCAGCTGGAGACGCGAACCCAGAGCTACTGTGTGAGAATAAGGAAAGGGATGGTCGGCACTCAGGATGACATCCAAAGAATAGTATTTCTTTATTAAGTAAACATGTACAATGCTGTAAAAAGAGCCTAAGTGTTTAAGGCCATAGCCCTTACTCATGGCTAAGGACTATGGTCCAAAATGTGTAGGCCGTTTTTTACAGCACTGTTCATGTTTACTTAATAAAGCAATACTATTCTTTGGATGTCATCCTGAGTGCTGACCATCCCTCTCCTTATTCTGGTATGTTGGAGGTGTCCTCAGCCGTGAGATCTGAGCACCGGGTGGAGCTGTTATGTGGGAAGGTTGTAGCGCCAGAGCTCCTGTGCGAGTGCGGGGAGTGACGTTGGGAGTGGAGCTATGATGGCAGAAGCCATGGCCCCAGCCACTGAGTCCACTGTGTAGTCAAAAAGAGCCGGAGTCGTGCTGGGAGGAAATACCATGTGGGGAGGACGTGGAAGCACGGAACAAACACCAAGAGTGTATGTAACAAAGTCAGCATGAAACATGTTTCAGAAGTACCATTAGCTTCCTTCATCAGAGTGTTGCTACATCCAGAGGTGCTGTTTAGCTGCCTCTGAATGCAGCAAACTATCAGGGGCTAAACTATCATGTGAAAGTAGCCTAAGGCCCCTTCTCAGTTTTTCAGGCAGACCCGATTGGATCCTCCAGTCTCCTCTATGGAGCAGTGGGTGTCAACGGGCATGTGTCCGTGGACAACCGCAGACATCTGATCTGATCCTATCCACTAAAAGCAGTCGTATGGGGGATCCGGTCCCAATCCCTCTGCCATAGGATGGCAGTCGGGTGTTAACGGACAGGTGGTCCTATTACATCTGACTGCCCACAGAGGAGAGCAGACTGTGTCTGTGTCCAGAATGCATAAGTGGACTGGACACGGACCAGCGACCTGCCTGCTAAGCGGGGATCAGCGGACAAATTCCCGGCTGAGCAGGTGGTCTTCCACGGAGCCCACCCCCGCATGTAAGGGGCCTTAGGGTGAAAAAATGGGAAAGAGGAAGACAAAAGCAAAATAAAATATACATTTTATATGATAAAATTAACAATAAAAAATAATAAATAAGAAACATAAAAATTGGAGGGGAGGAATGCTACCAGAGTTGAAAAACTCTCTCAGCCAATAACTTCATCCATGGAGAGAGCTGAGTCCAGTTACATGACCGAAGTCCTACAGACACAAGATCATTGCTTAATCCAAACACAACTAGCTGGAAGAAAGGAATAATCCGCTATACACAAAGGCACCTTAAAAAAGCAGCTGTGTGTCCTGATTATGTATGACACCTGCTGTTACAGGCAAATGTTATTACATGCTCATTAGCAAAGCCATAGGTTTACTTTTATGTAGTAATTAATGTAATCACAATGTCTGAGATAGCATTGTGGGTAGAATGTTGTATGAAATATGGCCTCCCTGATGTGATCAGAGCTGAAAGCTTTAGTAAGGTAAAACAGTCTAAAAAATTAAATATCCTAAAGCTATTATGTGCCAATTAGGCTATGTTTAATGGAAAAGTTTACAACTCTGAACATTTAACAGCTGCTGAGATTCATATACAAAGAACTAATGCCAGCATGTGATATTTGGCTCCTGGGTAGCGGTAAACACCCTGCAGTGGATCAAAGTGTCTTAAAAAAACTGAAATATTTTTTAGGATATAATGGCTCAAAACTTTATTTTAGTTTTGGATGGAGTGTTGAACAGTTAGAACCCCTGTCAAGTTTTTATTGCTGTCTGTGTTATCTGCTAGAAACATTTAGTATATTTATCCTGGTAGCAATTGTCACTTTTGAGCTGTCACCAGAAAATGAACAGAGAAGAAATATTCCTAATGAGACACTTTTTCCGTTTAGACCACTGTCTAAGGCAGGGATTTGCCTCACTTTCTGGTGATTTAATTTCACTTCTTTTTGTATTAATAGTATAAGAAGTAAAATGAAATTTCTAGAATGCACACGGATGGTAAAAAAAAAAACATGGCTGGGGTTTTAAAATCCCATAATGCCTCTGGGAGTCATGCCCATCCCTTGTGGGATATTTCGTTTCACCATAGTTAGGGCTTGTCACATAGGGGAGGTAAACTGCTCCCCCATATCTGGAATTTTCGCTCCGCTAGCGGGGTCTCTGAACATCTTGTAATTTTTCAGTGGATACAAGGAACTCTATGACTGGACAAGGTATAGACCGTGACATCACCATCCCTCCTCTCGATCTCGTCAGAGAACAACATTGATAGATGTACAAGATGCTCTGCAAATGGCAGCAGTGCTGAGCATTAGACCCCCTGTGGTTAGTGTGAAACCCAGGGCTGTCTTTAACACAGGACAAAAGGGGTAGCTGCCCTGGGCCCAGTCGTTGTAGGGCCCAAAGCAGCTGCCCCTTGAGCCCCCCTGCTGGCAAATAGTTAACAAGCATGTAGCGCCCCCGTAGTGATAGGTGTGTTTTTGAAGTGGGCTTTTGTTAGGAGAGGTAAAATCTAGTCAGGCCTGACAGTGAGTGCAGGCCTGATTGTTTTGCTCTGGGCCGGGGAGTGGATCATGCCCCATACACACGTTCCAAAAATCGGACGACAGATCGTCCGTTTTTTTTTTTTTTGCATGCTAATCTCAGATCGAATCACAAGAGTGTACTAAACTCATGAAAATTCTCGTACGACAGAATAAAAAATCTGAAGTGATGTCATGTGTTGTAGTGTATTTGTATTGTATTTTTGGATGACGACTGTACTGATTAAATGACAATCATACGATCTGGTATCCTAAGAGAAAAATTTTTGTGTTTGTCTGATCGAATAATATCGGATGAACTGTCATAATCAGCTCTCGAAAGCTCTGTACTAACGATCCGATTATCGTACGATCACTTTGAAAGTGGGATTTTTAGTCCGATTTTCAGATTGTGTGTACGGGCCATCAGGGTGGGCTGGAGATTGCAGGAAGGAACACCCCTTGGATACTCCTCCTCTTTGGGGCCAGAAAGTTCTGGAAAAGGGGATGGATGAGGAGGTGTGACTTTCTGAGGTATGTTAAGGAGCCCTGACCAATCCCAACCTGGATTGGCAGGGGGCGGGCCTCCTTAAATACTGTGATCTGCCCAGCAGGGGGGAGGAGAGTGTTGGGTGGAAGAGGGAGATGTAGCAGAGGTGCTGTGGGGGCCTCACCCGGAAAGGGAGCCCCCAGTCTGGGGGGGGTGACCTTGAGGCCTGGTGGCTCAGGTGCAGCCAGGAAGAGGAGTTGGTTCCTGGAGCGGCACAAGGGAGCAGGAGAGCAACAGAGAGGCTACATAGAGGACTTTTTAAAAGTATCCACCGGTGTCTGTGAGTGGCAGCCCCTGGGAGTTGGATGAGAAGGCTGAAGCAGGCTGGGAGGAGACAGTGGACGATCTGTTGAGGTCAGAGAAGCCAGTCAGGGAAAGAAGTATCACTGAACAGTGGACAGTAAGGTAAGCCAGAGGGGTCTGGAAGATGGATGGGCTGGGAGTAGTAATTCATCCAGTGCCCAGCTAGCACCAACGTACTTAGCTACACAATTGAGGGCCCGTGGTTTCATAACTGGGAGCCCATGGCCCTTACCCACAACGGGTGGTCCGGAGGCCCAGCTGGCAGTAGAGCAGGCCTCATCATGTGCTAGCTGTGGTGGAAAAGCAAGTGTCATGGAGGTCTGATAAATTGCCTTTCAGGCCTGGAACAGCAAGTGTATGTGCAGGAGAGAGGAAGGAGAAGAGTAACAGTCAGCAAGTGTATGTGCTGGAGGAAGGAGTGTATATAAGGTCGGTGTATATAGAAGGTCCCGTGACTGATCTCTGGGTATCCCACAGTCATCCCTATCCCTATCCAAGTTTATTCCCCAAATAAAACAACAAAACAAAGTACCGGCCTGTTCAGTGACTCTGGGTGTGTGGAAAATCGTGTGACTGAGGGCAGCGGGCAGGTGCACCACAACTACCAACCACCCCCAAGGGGGCACATGGCTGCAAGTAGATTCGGGAGGGCCCAAGAAAATGTTTACTCTGGGTCCAATAAATATTAAAGACGGCCCTGGTGAAGCCACTCGTCAAAGGATCTGGAAGATCGCTATCACTGTAGCAGCACAAACGACTAAAGGGATTTTTGGCTTCTTCAGTGGCCTGTCAAGTATGAGATATGCGTATATACATTGTGCCTAATTGGACCAATCTAAGTATGCAATATAAATTATTCCAGGAGTTTAGTTACATGTTTATTGCCATGTGACTCCACTGATGTGATTACCCTTAATCATTTGCCTACTGGGACCCCCTTCCTGCCCAGGCCAATTTTCAGCTGTCGCATTTTGAATGACAATTGCGCGGTCATGCTACACTATCCCTATATGAAATTTGTATCACTTATTTTTACACAAATAGAGCTTTCTTTTGGAGGTATTTAATCACCAATGTTTTTTTTATTATTTTTGCTAAACAAACGATAAAAAGACTGAACATTTTGAAAAGTTTTCCTTAGCTTCTGTTGTAAAATTTTGCAAATAAGTAATTTTTCTCCCTAATTGATGTGCACTAAGGAGGCTGCATTGATGGGCACTGACGAGGAGGCACTGATAATCAGGACACTGATGACCAGTGCCCTGATTATCGTTGTATATGACCCCTGTCACACTTGCCGGTTACAGCGCATGAGGAAAGAAATGCCGATAACACTCCATTCACACTTGGCCGACTTTGGAGTGCAACTTTGATGCAATTTTAAATGGGTGCAATTTGGCTACGACTTTGGCTTTGACCAGTAATAATGCACAACTGTTGCATTGTATAATATTCAGATAGGACTATCATGCAACTTTTGAGGGTTAACATTGAAGTCTGTGTGCTGCAGGGGACGCGGTTCTGGTAGGATGTCAATAGACGCCCTCCCAGAACTGGATGACCCACAATGTAGCTGTCATTTGGCTATAGCGCAGTTGTCAAGTGGTTAAAACAGTATTAAACCCAAAAGCAAACATTTATTATTCTGATTCTTAGATCTGATGGCTACATTAGTTTCCTTTTTTAGGCTTTCTTTCTTCTAATTTCATCTCGTAATCCAGCCAGTGAGTTTGTTGTTTTTCAATAGAACAAGTTCTCTTGCAGTTGCAGGCATGAGACAAACCATTTAACACTGCAAGAGGTGTTTAAAATGATCATTTAAAAAAAAAAAAAAAGTTTGCAGTGAATGCTTATAAAGTGTTAGCTGGAGTTTAGCTACAATTTGTTAAAGAGGAAGTAAACCCAGATTGGGTTTACTTCCTCTATTTTCCCCTGTAAACTAGAAGCATTGCATAGTAGCCCATTATGTGCCACTTACCTGCAAACAAAGCCTGCGGTGTCCAGCGCTGTCCCCTGTGCTGGTGGCATCCATCTTCTGCCCCTCTTCCATCCGGGGCCGCGACTCCGGCTCTGTGACTGGCCGGAGTCACATGACATCACTCCCGGCATGCGCGCGGGAGCCACCAGTCACTGCACGATCGCAGTGGAGGAACGGCACGGAGGCCGTTTCTTCACTGCGCATGTGGCGAAATGACAACCGTACAGGTTTAGGAGATATGCAGGGCACCTACAGGTAAGCCTTATTATAGGCTTACCTGTAGGTTAAAGTGGTTGTCACGAATTGACAACCACTTTAAGTGTATTTAAATCTGCTAGTACATCTAACACTACCCTACCCCCAGACTGACAATGCTGCTGTTCTAAGGTGTCCCCCTGTGCACCCAGAGTGGGGGGCACTCTAATACAGATCACCAGGTGAAAACAGAGGTAAAAAAGAAATCTAATGCAGTCACCACATCTAATGATTGGGAAGCTGCAATGTATTACATTTTTTTTATTTTGGCTTTAATACCACTTCTTCTACCGGCCCGCACGCTGTATATACAGTTGTGCTCATAAGTTTACATACCCTGGCAGAATTTATGATTTCTTCGCCATTTTTCAGAGAATATGAATGAGAACACAAAAACACTAACCATGAGTGAAAGAAAGGTTTTTGTGTACTGAAAAATGGCCAAGAAATCTTAAATTCTGTCAGGGTGTGTAAACTTATGAGTACAACTGTATATATGTATATATATATATATATATATATATATATATATATATATATACTGCTGTCGGGGAGTGTCGGTCTCGGGTGCTGAGGGCGGCCCTGATGTGAAGGAGGATCGGTGGCGCTACCCACAATGACGTCACGCACCGGGCTGTGATGGGCAGAGCCGAGGGTACTCAATGCTGAAAGTGCAGTTAGTGGGGAAAGGCTGGTCCCATTTCACTGACTACGTTTCGCGATTCCCGCTTTGTCAAGTCACGTGGCAAGACGTGGCCACATCCCCAGTGACAGACTGGAAGAGACCCCTCCATCTTGGTACACCCAAACTCCGGCTCTCAAGCAGTGACCGGCTGCTCTCTGATTTAAGTGCTGCTTTTTAATTCTTTTAACTGCCAGTAAATGTTAAGACTTGTCCCAGAATCAATTTGTTCCATCACCACGTTAACCCCTTGGGCAATGACCCACAACCCTCAGTGTGGTGATCAACCTTTCAAAATGACCACAAACACCTGCATGGAAGCGCCCTAAAGGATCCATCTTTTCCTTGTACACGATTTATGCTCCATGCCCAGAGCTCATCCAGGCAGCATACCGAGCAGGTTATTGATTTTCCCCCTCCGTTCCCAACAACTAACCTCTGTGATCAGTGCCTATCTTGCCGTTCCTTAACCACTTCAATACCGAGCCTGTTTTTGGGTTTGGTGTTTACAAGTTAAAAATAGTTTTTTTTTGCTATAAAATTACTTAGAACCCCCAAACATTATATATATATATTTTTTTTTTTTTTCGAACACCCTAAAGAATAAAATGGCGGTCATTGCAAAACTTTATGTCACACCATATTTGCACAGCGGTCTTCCAAGTGGGATTTTTTTTTTTTGAAAAATTCAGTTTTTTTAGTTAAAAAATAAGAAAACAGTAAAGTTAGGCCATTTTTTCCCATATTGTGAAAGAGAATGTTACGCCGAGTAAAATGATACCCAACATGCCATGCTTCAAAATTGCGTCCGCTCGCGGAATGGCGACAAACTTTGCAGCTAAAAAATCTCCATTGGCGACGTTTAAAAAATTCTACAGGTTAGCAGTTTTGAGCTACAGAGGAGGTCTAGTGCTAGAATTGTTGCTCTCACTCTAACGATCGAAGCGATACCTAACGTGTGGTTTGAACACCATTTTCATATGCGGGCGGGACTTACGTATGTGTTTGCTTCTGCGCGCGAGCTCGCGGGGACGGGGAGCTTTAAATTTATTTTTTTTTCAATTATTTATTTTACTTTTTACTTTTTATTTTTACACTGTTCTTTTTAAAAAAAAATTTATCACTTTTATTCCTATTACAAGAAATGTAAACATTCCTTGTAATAGAAAAAAGCATGCCAGGACCTCTTAAATATGAGATCTGGGGTCAAAAAGTCCTCACATCTCATATTTACACTTAAATGCAAAAAAAAAAAAAATAATAATAATTTGAAAAAATGACAGCCCAAAAAAAAAAAAAAAAAAAAAAAAAAAAATGGGCCCTTTAATACTGTTGGGCGGAGATGACTTCTGAAGTCATTTCCGCCCTGCCATATTATGGAGCCGAGTGGGCTCACGGACACTGGGGGGGGGGAACGGATCCGATCATCTCCACCGCTGCCGGCGGCTCCAGTAAGCGGCGGAGATGACGGGAAAGCGGCGGGAGGCACCTCTCCCGCCGCTGATAAAAGTGATCTCGCGGCGAGTCCGCCGCTAAGACCACTTTTATCTTTTTCAGAATCGCTTCCTGCAAAAAAAAAGATATCTGAATGGTGCCTGTAGCTGCAGGTACCATTCAGATATCTCCACTCAAAGTTGCAACGTCATAGGACGTCACTTTGAGGGAGGTGGTTAATCAATTTATAGCAACCTCCCAGACACAAAATTCAGGCAGTCGGAGAACTTGTCAGAAGTTATCATGCTGATAACAAAAGAACGGAGCAGGAGAAAGCCACAAGACTTTAGTGCTTTGAAGGGAGATAAGAAAACACTGCAGATCTGTGTGCCTAGCTCAAATTTCATGAATCGGGTTTACATACACTAAGCTTCTGTCTTGGTGGTACGATGTGAAGTGAAAAAAAAACAAGAAGGGTGCTGAACCTTCCCTTCTCTATCCAGAACAAACAAAAAAAAACAAAAAAAACTGCAGGTCCACTTTAGTAATGAAGAGACACCTAATCAGGCACCATGCAGTGGCCTTAGACGTGACTGACACTAATGGAAAGAAGACGGAATTGAAAAGAGCAATACACCCATATATTTATCTCTGAACCTAATTTCGGCAATCTTTGGGAAAAAGTTCTATCAAACTCTAAAGCAAAAACTAAAAACTAGGCCATTGTCATACTGACCTCTATTTTAAACAACAAAAATACAAGTTATACTAATATCACTGTGATTTTCTGACAACCTATCACAAACTATTTGCTCCAGTTTTTGCTTGGTGCTCTGTAAACAAAAAACCCGATCAATCAAACAGCTTCCTCGTAGCCGATCTTTATAGGAGCGCCAAGATCTTGCTTCTACATTTATTTTTTTTTTCCCCCATCTATGATTTCTCCGAGCTTCAAATACAGAGTGACAACACTGAGATTTCATAGGTTTTCCATATGAATGCATGTCACATTTCCAATGCACTCTGAAGCTCTGCCACAAAGCAAACATGAAATATACAAAATAACGATGTGCTAAAGTGCTCATACAATCTTAAGTGACCCTTTTAATGTGTGACGAAGCAGGACAGAAAACAGGGGTCTCTGATGCAATATAGAGCTAGAGGAGCCTCCTAACAATAAAGAAAAAAAACCCCACAAAATGTCAGGAACAAAGGATTCTGGGGAATTGGAGGCACGGGGGCACACACGAGGGTAAGGCGGCGCAGCTATAAACTCATTACTTCATCTTGTCGAGCTGCCCAGGTGCCAATTCGCTTGTCACAACAAGCAAGAAGAGCAATAGCGGAGATTCTTTGATCGAGCGAACGCTGGACGACAGTTTTAAATGGATTGCCCCTGTTCACGTTTACCCTTTATCTAGCAACATTTCATTTGTTGTTTTGTGCTTTCAAGCCTTGCGGAACAGCTTAACTTGTTAAGACAGCAACAATTCTTTCAACGCAGCGGCTGCAGGGGAGGAGTGGTGGGTTACATTTTACTGATTAAAATGTGTCTTGATACTTCGTTCTTTCATCCAAAATAGCAATTATAATCCCTTAGAACATTGTTTTAAGATCAATAGTAAAGGCGTAAGAGGTGGAAAACACCACGGTTTACTGCAGTTTGCATGGACTTAAAGCAGCCCTTTTCTCTTCTCAAAGAATTTCAGGTATGAATATTTTGACGTAGTTAGAAATGTCCACCTTGGACCAATGTAACTAGGTACAGCGGGTAAAATAAATATTGAACAAGTCAACATTTTTCTAGGTAAATATATTTCCAAGAGCCGGGTTCAAACAGGGAGGTGCGACTTATCAGGCGACTCGAGTTGCCTGACAAGTCGCGCTCCATGCATTGCAATGGAACCTTTCTAATAGGAGCGACTCAAGTCGTTCCGACTTAGAAAAAGTTTCCCGTACTACTTTGGGGGCAACTTCAGGCGACTTGCATTGACTTCTATTACAGAAGTCGTTTGCAAGCCGCACTGAGTCGCCCCCTGAAGTTGGATCGCCCCTGTGTGAACCGGCTCCTAAGGTGCTATTAACAAGAAATTTTCACCACATGTCGGTAACAACCCATGCAATCCATACATACAAAAGAAACAAATAAATTCAGAAATAAAGTTATGTGTAATAAAATGGAATGACACAGGGAAAAAATATCAATCACATGAAGAAAGGCAGGTGCAAAAAGGCATGGAAATCCAAGACACAGGTTGAAATCTAGCAGTAATTAGAAAGCAATCCAGCCACTCTGCTCATGTTCATGTATGTCTGAACATATCTGATTTCTCTGTACTACTGTTTTTTGAATCTTGGTTATAAAGATTACTTAAAAAAAAGAAAGCAATCCAGCCCCATGTCAGTGCAAATTAATATCGGTTGGTTCAGTCTCCACTGATGGTATATAAAAAGGTGTCCCATTACCAAGGTGTCACACAAGAAACATCTCATGATGGGTAAAAGCAAAGAGCCCTCTCAAGACCTTTGCAACCTTATTGTTGCAAAACATACTGTGTCATTGGTAAGAGAAGGATTTCTAAACTTCTGAATGTTCCAGTGAGCACTGTGGGGGCCATAATCTGGAAGAGGAAAGAACATCATTTCATCATAAACTGGCCACGACCAGGTTCTCCTAGCAAGATTTCTGACAGAGGAGTAAAAAGAATTATCAGAAGAGTCCAAGAGCCAAGGACCACTTGTGGAGAGCTTCAGAAAGACCTGGAATTATCAGGTACAATTGTTTCAAAGAACACAATAAGTAATGCACTCCACCATGGCCTGTATGCACGCTCACCATGCAAAACTCCATTGCTGAAGAAAAAGCATGTTGAACCATGTTCAATACTTTTCCCTGTGTCATTCCATTTTATTACACATAGCTTCATTTTTCTTGCAAAACATTTAGACAAGCCTGTGAAATACTGGGTGAATATAGTCTGGACAGATAAGGCCAAAATTGAACTCTTTGGATGCCATAATACACCCCATTGTTTGGAGGTCAAATGGCCCTGCACATCAACCCAAAAACACCCCCATACCAACAGTGAAGTTTGGAAGTGGGAATATCATAGCGTGGGGCTGTTTTTCAGCATACGGTACTGGCAAACTTCATATCATTGAAGGAAGGATGAATGGGAAAATGTACCAAGACATTCTTGATAAAAATCCATCTACGAGGATGATAAAAAAGGTGAAGGAGGGGGAGGCGCCACCTGAGTGTAGTATTAGAGTATCAAAATGTATTGCACAAAGTGTGGAAACACTTACAAGATTATAATACTTGTCTTAAAAAGATTTTAATAAAAGTATTATGAAATGCCAATACTCTAATACTACACTCAGGTGGCGCCTCCTTTTTTGTCTATCTTACAGAGTCTGGACACACCCTCAGGCTGGCTGCCTCCTTTAGCTTTTAACCAATTATGTACTTGTACTGATATACTTATATACTTTCTAAATAGTTTCTTAGAAGAAATTGTTACCTAGAGGTATACACCGTGCCAGAATTTTTACCCTATCTACCAGGATGATGAAGATGAAACAAGGGTGGATATTTCAGCAAGTCAATGATCCCAAACACAAAGCCAAGGAAACTCTCAATTGGGGTTAAAGAAAGAAAATAAAGCCGCCAGAATGGCCCAGCCAATCACCTGAGTTGAATCCAATAGAAAATCTATGGAAAGAACTAAAGATCAGAGTTCATGGAAGAGGCCCATGGAACTTCCAAGATTTTACCCACTTATTTTACCCTCTGTATATACACCCACTTATTATACCCTCTGTATATACACCCACTTATTTTACCCTCTGTATATACCATAGCTGGCCGATCCCCCTGGAATCTGGAAATGACTGTAGTAGACACCACTACTCGTGATCTCCACTAGCCTCCAGGTCCTGTGCTGACCCGCTGCCCTGTTACCTCGTGAACACAGGAGATCTCCCAAACTATGGGCATCATTATTTATTTGTGATGTCACCTCTCCCCCTCGTTCAGAGAAAGTTTTGCATTCATTAAAGGATAAGTTCACTTTGAGGGCCGGTTCACACTGGTGCGATCCCGGAGATCGGATGTGATTCACACCGCACTGCAGCACGGCCCGATTAACATAGGGGCTATGGGAGCTGCAGCTCCAGACCCCTGCCATAAAATAGGCCCTGGCTGGCCAGATTCACTGTACACAGGGCCGGTGCCAGCAGAACAAGGCAACCCAGGCGGCCCCCGGGGCTTCTCTTAAGAAAAGCCTATGCTGGCATGGCATTTGTGAGGCCTTAGGCAAAACCTAGACATGAGGCCCTACTCATGCCAATAATGGGAAAAATAATTCAAACGATAAAAAAATTAACTTTATAAATTGCATATATTAAGAGCTTTAAAGTGCTGGTGTCAGTACTGTCTATTTAGTGATAAATTAGGAGGTTGCGAGGCCCCTGTGAATGTGAGGTCTTAGGCGACTGCCTAATTTGCCTAATTAGAGAGCCGCCTCTGCTGGCATGGCCCCCCGCTTGCACGTTTCTGTCGCTCGGCACAGCAGAGTACAGAGAGACAGCACAGCCCCGGGCACTGTGAGCTTCAGTGCTGCCTCCACCCACATTTCCATCAGCTCTCCCGACCCTCCTCCTCTCTCTCAGTGATTTGCAGCAGACGATGGCAGATAGTTTCTCCCCTTTCCAGCACTCGCTAGAACCAATCCCGTCACTGTCACAGACTTCCACCTCCAGCACTGCACTGACACAATCGCCGCTGAACCGGAGGTGATTCAGATGACAAGGAGACCAGGGGGAGGAGCCGAGTGAGAGCAGGGGGGGGGGGGGGTCAGCAAGCGCAGGAAGTGGAATGGCAGAAATGAAGACCCTGGGGGAAGGTAGGAAGGCGTGGATTAAATGCCTTTCTATGTCAGAATGTCTGTTTATTATACAGCCCCCTGCATGTACGGGGGGAGCCTCTGTAGGGTGAGCACATGGGGAAAAGAGGACAGAGAAGGAGAAATAGAGAACACGGGGAGAATAGAGATGGGGGGGGGGCAGTCAGAGAAGCTGCACAGAGCACAGGAGACGGGGGGGGGGGGCTCTGCTTTGCTCACTGGGGGATCTGTGAGCTGATCCCAGGGTGGGATGGAGCCGCTCTGTTCTATGGGTGCTCAGATGTAAACAGACTTTGCTGTCCGTTTACACCTGACTGCGATCCGATCCAATCTGCCCAGGCAGAGGGGAACAGATCTCCTTCCGTTTGTTTTTCGTGGATTCGATTGGAGATTGCACCCGCTGCTCCAAGAGAATAGAGGGTCCAATTGGGTCCACCTGAAAAACAGACAGGCGAATCCAAGTGGACTCCTCATGTAAAAGTGCAATGTGATAGATATAGAGAATAATTACTATCTGTACATTCCAAAGCACTAGTGCAGTAAATACATTTCATACAAAAAGCCCAATAAAACTGTCATGATAAAGTTATGCAGATCCACTGCAAGCTGTTTGCACCGACTTCAGTGTAACACCTCCAAGACACAAGAGCAAACACCATCTGCTTACCAAATAATGTGTCCTCTTAAACTTATGAGGTCATGTGTGCTTGTCATCAGCCTTATATTTGCAGCCACTTCACTCAAAAAGCCACAATGCAGGTATCATGGCTTTCTCCCAAAAGCGGCCTTTCATCTCCCCGTCCAGTCCGGTACCAACCACAGGAAACCCTGTATATGCAAAGAATAAAGCACGCTATAATGCATTACCAAGCCAAGTAAACAATTTGTCTCTTTATCCGAGTAAAGTTTGCTGTAAGTACATTACTTTAATGAAGCATCACAGTATGTCCTGGTAATGCACTGTAGCGTGCTTTATTCTTTGCATATACGGGGTTTCCTGTGGTTGGTACCGGACTGGACGAGATGGTGAAAGGCCGCTTTTGGGAGAAAGCCATCATACCTGCATTGTTGCTTTCTGAGTAAAGTGGCTGCAAATATCCAGCAGATGACAAGCACACATGACCTCATAAGTTTATGAATTCAAATTTTTTGGTAAGCAGATGGTATGTTACACTGAAGTCGGTGCAAACAGTTTGCAGTGGACCTGCACAAGTTTATCATAGCACAATTTTATTGGACTTTTTATATGAAATGTATGTTTTATGCATATTTTTGATTGGCACTTTGCAATGTACATGTATTAATTATTCTTGATATCTATCACATTGAACTTGTTTGTGGTTCTGCAAACTCTGTTGTAAAGAGGAACTCTGATATAAGGGGTGCATTGTCACCCGAGCCCCCTTACATCAGAGTTGCCAGTGTTCCCCCTTAAATCAGGGTGCCCAGAGCCCCTTTTCCCCATTACAGTATAAAGGGGAACTCTGCAGCTTCTGATGAAAGGACTCATTCAGACAGGTGCTGAGTCCCATCCTCCCGGCAGTGCGGCTGTCTGAGGTCAGAGTGGTGAAAGGATAGTGAAGGGGGGGGGGGGGGGCACCAAAATGCACCTTGGCCTATGTACACAAAAATCCTGGCACCGGCCCTGACTGTACCTGTTATGTTCTGTCACTTATAAACACAGAAGCCCGGGGGCGAGCACCGCTGGGTTACATAGCGGGGATCTCCATCTCCCGCTAGTTTGACAGAACACAAGTGACACACGAGCTCCCTCCTCCTGGACCAGCTGAGCTGTCCATCATAGGACCCGACCCGTTCCATGAGGCGGGACCTCGTGTGTCACTCAGCCGCGCCGGGGCCTGCTCTGTGTAAACCGACTCTCCTCTTCAGATGCTTGGACACAGCCTCAGCCAGCTGAGCCAGGTAAGGCTGATGGGATGAGGATGGTCACTGATGGTGAGGCTGCATTACTGGGCACTGATCAGGCTATATTACTGGGCACTGATGGCTGGGCACTGATCAGGCTGCATTACTGGGCAC
>BLSH010348438.1:680458-706174 GCA_018402905.1 Glandirana rugosa
GAGACATATGTCACATGTGTACTAACTATACATTTAACCACGTCGTATAAATTAAACAAAATTGTTTTGTAACAGTCGTAAAAGTAAAATAAATAAAGGTATTTTTCCGGGTGGTTTTAGGAGTAGTGGTCCGGGTACTACGAGAATTAGATCGGGACTCTTTCCCCGCATAAAACTCTACAACGTCTCCAACTCCGCCGTCTTAAACCTGTTCCAGCTTGTCACGGTTTGGTCCACATCGGTCGGTCGCTAGGGTCTGTAGATAATGCCAGTGGGAGAAGAAGATAGAATACGAGGGAGTGGGTGTAGAAGTTAGAGAGGGAGATGACCGTGGAAGGGGAGGGGAGATTTAGCAAGGAGATTGGTCTTAAGTTGTTCAGGATGGTGGGATCCAGTGAGGGCTTTTTAAGTATAGGGGTGACCAGGGCATGTTTTAGAGGGGAGGGGAAGGTGCCAGTAGAGGGAGAGATTGAAGATGTGGGTGAGGGAGCATAAGATAGAAGAAGAGGGTGACCGTAATAGATGTCTGGGATCGCTGGCTGGCTACACCTGGTTTGGCACTGTTCGACCTTGTCCAAATTCTGCCGCCTCAACCTCTGCAACATCTCAAAATACGCCCCTTTCTCAGGGCTAGATTAAGAGCATCATGGGCCTGGTGATGAGGATTTTGGTGGGCCTTTTTATGGAAATAAATAAAATGAAAATGCTGACAATGTTTTGTTAAAACAAATTAAATATGCTGCACCAATTTACATATCAATCATGTGTACACTGTATACAGAGCAGGGCTGGGCAGTATTAGTGACTCACTCACACCATTGGGCTGGGCCTATCTTAAGGAAGGGGCCTGGAGCTGCAGCTCCAATAGCCCCTATGTTAATCCGGCTCTGCCCTTTCTTACCGACACAACAGAGCTCCTAATTCACTCCCTGGTCATCTCTTGCCTCCACTACTGCAACTCCCTCCTCATTGGCTTACCTGTACACAGGCTATCCCCCCTTCAATCCATCATGAATGCTGCTGCCAGACTCATCCACCTTACTAATCACTCTGTGTCTGCTACCCCTCTCTGTCAATCCCCCCCCCCCGGCTAACGCTCACCCAACAAATTAAATTCAAAATACTCACAACTTACAAAGCCATCCACAATTTAGCCCCCCAGCTACATTACCAGCCTAATCGCTCTCTTTGTTCCTCTCTAGATCTCCTGCTATCTAGATACCTCGTCAACTCCTCCCATGCTCGCCTCCTGGACTGTTCCAGAGCCTCTCCAATCCTATGGAACTCCTTACCCCAACCTGTCTGAATATCTCCTACTCTGCTAGCTTTTAGATGCTCTCTGAAAACCCTCCTCTTCAGAGAAGCCTATCCTACCCACACCTAACAACAACATTTTCATTTTCTTCATCAGTTCATTCCCCACAGTTATTACCCTTTGTTTCACTTGACCCTCCCTTCAAGATTGTAAGCTCTAACAAGCAGGGCCCTCCGATTCCTCCTGTATTGAAGTGTATTGTAACTGTACTGTCTGCCCTCATATTGTAAAGCGCTGTGCAAACTGTTGGCTCTATATAAATCCTGTATAATAATAATAATGGGGTGATTGCAGTTGCAATTTTCTTTATCTCTTCTGTGCAAGGCTCATGTAGACATTATGAGCACCTAAAGGTAAGTGCAAGGTTATGAAGGTGTAATGTTGGGGAAAGCCGTTCAATTCCCTTAATCCAGGATCAGATTTGATTTGATATTGTATCATGTATCATTTTATTCTGTATTTATTTGAGGCAATATTGTATGTTTTACTGGTGATACAAATACTCTGGGATAAAAACATAAGATATGAGGAGGGAATCAGAGGGAGGCCAATTACTTACGTTACCATTTGCCTGGAGTGGGTCTTTACACCAAATAAGTAGGCAAATAAAAACATTTCATGGATAATCCTGCACATTTATGAATTTAAACCAGGATATTCAGACTATTAGGCAATCCCAATATGACTGTAATGTTGATTTTAAGATATAACAATGTCTTGTACAAAGTCCAAAATCAATGACTGCCGGCTAATATTTTACTGCTGCATACAAACAAGGTATTTTTTACACTTTCCAATCAATTTTGAGAATATTTACCCCAGGAAAAATGTGTGTTCTTTATTATAGCTTCAAAAAGAAATGAACACAACATTAAATATTCACGGAGACAAAATACAATAAATTCATGTAGCAGTGAGATTAAACAAAGTCTGTGATGTGGAAGAACTCTCTGTATCGCAAGCAACATCTGTGTTAGAACAATACAGGTACTTATCTATGGGCTGCATGTGCTAAGTACTCTGGGAATGCTCACAGCGCAACGCACACTCTGCTTAAAGCTTCACTGTGAAGAGGAAATATGAGATTTAAAATGAACCCGTGTTTTGCTTAAGTAGGCCAAAGCAACAGGTTCACTTAATGACAGATTCAACAAAAGCTTATACTTACAGTGAGGGAAAAAAGTATTTGATCCCCTGCTGATTTTCTACGTTTGCCCACGGACAAAAAATGATCAGTCTATAATTTTAATGGTCGGTTTATTTTAACAGTGAGAGACAGAATAACAACAAAAGAATCAAGAAAAATGCATTTCAAAAAAAGCTATAAATTGATTTGCATTTTAATGAGTGAAATAAATATTTGTTCCCTTATCAATCAGCAAGATTTCTGGCTCCCAAGTGTCTTATATACAGGTAACGAGCGGAGATCAGGAGCGCTTTCTTAGGCCCGCTTCACACAGGGGCGAATTGCGATCCGACTTGAGTCGACTCAAGTCACCCCAGGTCGCTTGACACAAGAAATCCCATTGAAGTGAATGGGAGCCATCTTTATGTACACTACTGAAGTCTCTCCGACTTCAAGGCGATTTCAGAAGAGATTCCTCTACTACTTGGAGGCGACTTCTATCTGACTGTGCCCATAGAATTCAATGAAAGTCGCCTCCAAGTCAGATCCCCCATCTAAACAGAAGTGACTTCACAGTGAAAAGAATAGAATTTATTTAGGGCAACCCCCTCCCTTCTTTGATTGGCCACAGGATGGTCATCTGGCATTAAGTTGTAAGTCGCCTCAAGTAGCGCTATAAGTTGCCCAAAGTCGCGCAGAAGTTGCTTTCAAATCGCCTAACAAAGTCGCCCCCGCAAGTCGGATCGCCCCTGTGTGAACCGGCCCTAAGGTCCAAAAGAAAGGTAGGCAGCACTCCACGGATGAATTTTAGCAGCTTGAAAATGTATTCATCAAATAGCCATATACAGGACTAGGATGGTGACGCGTTTCACTCGTACGTCACAAGCTTAATTATTATGCATAAAAGACACCTGTCCACAGAAGCGATCAATCAGATTCCAATCTCTCCACCATGGCCAAGACCAAAGAGCTGTCCAAGCATGTCAGGGACAGGATTGTAGACCTACACAAGGTTGGAATGGGCTACAAGACCATAACCAAGCAGCTTAGTGAGAGGGTAACTACAGTTGGTGCAATTATTCGCAAATGGAAGAAACACAAAATAACTATCAATCTCCCTCAGTCTGGGGCTCCATGCAAGATCTCACCTGGTGGAGTTTCAATGATCATGGGAACAGTGAGGAATCAGCCCAGAACTACACTGGAGAATCTTTTCAATGATCTCAAGGCAGCTGGGACCATAGTCACCAAGAAAACACTACGCCATGAAGGACTGAAATCCTGCAGCGGCTGCAAGGTCCCCATTGCGTAAGAAAATACATGTACAGGCCCGTTTGAAGTTTGCTAATGAACATCTGTATGATTCAGAGGAGAACTGGGTGAAAGTGTTGTGGTCAGATGAGACAAAATCAAGCTCTTTGCTCATGTGCAGTGTTTGGAGGAGGAGGAGGAATGTTGTCTATGACCCCAAGAACACCATACCCACCGTCAAATATGGAGGTGGAAACATTATGCTTTGGGGGTGATTTTCTGATAAGGGGACAGGACAACTTCACCACGTCAAAGGGATGATGGACAGGGCCATGTACTGTCAAATCGTGGGTGAAAACCTCCTTCCCTCAGCCAGGGCATTGAAGATGGGTCGTGGATGGGTATTTCAGCATGACAATGACCCAAAACACATGGCCAGGGCAACAAAGGAGTGGCTCAAGAAGAAGCACATGAAGGTCCTGGAGTGGTCTAGCCAGTCTCCAGACCTTAATCCCATAAAAAATATGTGGAGGGAGCTGAAGGTTCGAGTTACCAAACGTTAGCCTCGAAACCTCAATGATTTGGAGAGGATCTGCAAAGAGAAGTGGGACAAAATCCCTCCTGAGATGTGAGCAAACCTGGTGGCCAACTACAAGAAACGTCTGACCTCTATGATTGCCAACAAGGGTTTTGCCACCAAGTACTAAGTCATGTTTTGCGAGGGGGTCAAATACTTATTTCACTCATTAAAATGCAAATCAATTTATAAAACTTTTTTGAAATGCGTTTTTCTGGATACTTTTGCTGTTATTCTGTCTCTCACAAAAAAACCTACCAGTAAAATAATAATTGGAAAATTTCTTTGTCAGTGGGCAAATGTACAAAATGAACAGGGGATCAAATACTTTTATCCCCTCACTGTACCTAAGGGTGGGGAGCACACACAGATTTATTTTTTTTTTTTATCCAATTGATGTGTGATTCAATAAAATTGATTGAATCTGCAAACAATTGAATAGCCAAAAATTCCATTACTATCTATTTAAACTCAATTTAGATCGGATTTGATCAAATTGAGCCAGACAGGGCGGAAAATTATCAACCGTTTTCCATCAATTGGCAGCATCAAGATACTTTGTTCATAAACATGATTTAGATTGACCAGATTATGAGAGGACATGGAGGAAACAGCGATGCTATCAATACCTTACGATCATGCGTTATGATCATTTCTTAACTAGTTGCCTACCGGGCACTTTCACCCCCTTCCTGCCCAGACCAATTTTTAGCTTTCAGTGCTGTCCCACTTTGAATGACAGATGCGCGGTCATGCAACACTGTACCCAAATGACATTTTTATAATTTTTTTCAAACAAATAGAGCCTCCTTTTGGTGATATTTAATTACCACTGGGTTTATTTTTTGCTACACAAATGAAAAAAGAGAAAAAAAAAAACACATTTTCTTAGTTTCTGTTATAAAATTTTGCAAACAGGTAATTGTTTTCCTTCACTCATGTGCACTGACAAGGCGTCACCGATGGGCACTGATGGGCAGCACTAATGGGCATTGTTGGGGCTGCACTGATAAACAGGACACAGATGATCAGTGCAGATGTCCCCCTTCACACTAGCTGTTTACCGGCTCTCTCCTCTCCTCATGCTGTGACAGCCTGAGGAAAGGAATGCCGATAATTGGCAAGTGTGTTTACATCGTGATTGGACACAGCTAATCTCGTGGTAAAGAGTTGCTGTGATTGGCTCTTTACTCAGATCTGTGATCAGCTGTGTATGAAGGACACATCGATCACAGAACCCGCCGGGTACGCGCTGCAGCAGGCGCGGTTCTGGAAGAACATCATATGAGGCCCTCCCACAACTGGACAACAGCATTGTAGCCGTAATTTGGCTATAGAGTGGTGGGCAAGTGGTTAACTATCGATCGAAAATCCACTTGCAGCATATCACTCCTATAGGTTGTCCACTATAAATTTATTATTCCTATCAGGAGAGGTGATTTACAAAGAACTTAGTAGGAGCTATGTTACAGCTCCCTAAACATTGCTCAAGTGCTCATCAGAGACCGTCACTTCTTTGGTATATGCCCCCAACAGTTCCACAGAACATTGTATTAACCGGTGTTGCAGTAAAAATTGGTATGAACCAGAAAAAAAACAAAAAAATCACATAGTTCTACAGTAGTTTGCCTCATTCAAGATACACCAAAGTATTGTACCAACAGCATAGAGTTCCAATGGCCACACTGATGACAAAAGTACGCTTCTCAACCTTTAAGTAAGCTTCTCTATTTAGAGTCCCGTTTTGGCTATAAATTATCTCCATCAAGAAGTGTAACTCTTCCTGCTAACTGAGGGAACACAACAGACTACTGTTTTACCCAAATGGTGGTAACTAATATCTCAAAGTAGAACTATGGGCAAAACTTTTTTTTCATTTTGGATTGAGCAAGAGGTGATTATAACTCGTCAAATTTTTGTTTTACCATCGCTGCCCCACTGTGGAGATTTCTCTTCACTTCCTGTCCCATGGCCAAACACGGGGGAACCCCTGCAAATTAAGGGAATTCCTTGGGGACCAGCATGCTCACCAAAACTAGTGCCCCCATTGGAAGATTTCCCCTCTATTACTTTTCTGGGGATAACCCAAAATTTGGGGTTTTACTTTCACTTTCAATGACAATGGTAAACAGGACAAATAGGGAAGGGGAATCTCCCTAATGGGGGCACAGACAGTAATAAAAATTGGCAGGGGTTTTAACCCCTTCCTTACCGGGCACTTAAACTCCCCTCCTGCCCAGACCAATTTTTGGCTTTCAGCGCTGTCTCATTTTGAATGATAATTGCGCGGTCGTGCGACGTTGTACCCAAATAAAATTTGCGTCCTTTTTTTCCCACAAATAGAGCTTTCTTTTGGTGGTATTTGATCCCCTCTGCGTCATTTCTGATCGCCGCTATAAACAAAAAATGAGCGACAATTTTGCAAAAAAGAACAATATTTTTTACTTTTTGCTAAAGTACAAATCCATTAAAAAAATTATTCATCAGTTTTGGCCGATATAAATTCTTCTACATATTTTTGGTAAAAAAAAAAAATCGCAATCGGCGTATATTGATTGGTTTGCGCAAAAGTTATCGCGTCTACAAACTGGGAATTGATTTATGCCGTTTTTATTATTATTATTTTTTTTACTAGTAATGGCGGCGATCTGCGATTTTTATCGGGACTGTGATATTGGGGGGGACATGTCGGACATTTTTTACACATTTTTGGGACCAATGACATTTATACAGCGATCAGAAATTTAAATGTCCACTGATTACTGTATAAATGTCATTGGCATTGAAGGGGTTAACCAGCAGGGGGCAGTGAAGGGGTTAAATATGTTCCCTGGGTGTGTTCTAACTGTGGGGGGGCAGGGCTGGCCGGGACATGACAGATCTCACTGATCCCAGTGACAGGGATCAGCAGATCTGCTTGTCCCCTGTCACAGAACGGGGAACCGCCGTGTTTACAACGGCGGTTCCCTGTTCTGAGGCTCCTAAAGGTGATCGGCGGGTCTCGGGCGGACATCGAGTCCGCCCGACCCACGGGCACGCTCGCGCAGCGTGCGGCGCGGGCCGCCGCTGCCGCCAGGGGGCACGCAGGAGCATGCGCAGTGGAGGACGTCCATGGACGTCCTCCGGGCATTTCAGATCCGCGCTGGAGCCGTACTTTGGCAATAGCACGGATCTGAAGTGGTTAATCTATCTCCACTCTATCCAAAACTAAAAAAAAAAAAAAAAAGTGTTGCCTTCAGTTATGACTTTAAGTGCTCATATCATGAAGACATTTTCCCTCTTTTCACAGAACATTGGTTTCTCTTACTAACCACCTCTGACTTCTCCTAGCACCCAATTATATTAATTCCAGTAAAATGACTCCTTCAATTTACAAAACCACCAGCCAATCCCAGACAAGGCGGCTCCTACATTTTAAAAGGCCCTCTAAATACTGTATGGGCAGTGCCAGACAAAAGTTCTGCACCACAGGGGGCCACTGCTGTCGAACAGAGCAAGGATGTGCTAACTTGGAAGGGAGTATATCCTTGGTCAGCCCTTCCCTGGCCAACTCCACTCTGCAGGATAAAATTTGCACTTGTGAGGAGTAAGGCCTCATTTACACTGCTGCTGGTAAACGGATGTTTAGAGGCATTTGGGCATTTTTTTTCAGCTGCCCCTGAACTTCCCTCTATGTTATCTTATCAGTACATTTACACAGGGTAGTTTAATGTCGCTTCCAGGCAGTTGAGTTTAGAGCAGTGGTTCTCAACTCCTGTCCTCAGGACCCACCAACAGGCCAGATTTTAAGTATTACCTTGGGGAGATGCAGATTAGAATACTGTGATGTATTTCAGTTATCCTGCAAACCTGGCCTGTTAGTGGGTCCCGAGGACAGGAGTTGAGAACCACTGGTTTAGAGGCTTTTTTTGGAACGCAAAAAAATGGGTTCAGACGCCAATTCAGAGGCATTTGAAAAAGCCAAACAGCTTGCAAACACCGCTAAACGCACCTAAACGCGATAACTCGCTTCTAGGGCCGGTTCGTTTACAGGTGTTTCCATTCCATTTTAAAAAAAACACTCCTAGACGCAAACACGGCTAAACGTGGCAAACCGGCCGTTTTAGATGCCGGCTTCTAGCTGTCAAAAAAAAATCGTTCAGGGGAGGCTGAAATAGCGTCCCGTGTAAATGAAGCCTTACAAGCCACCTTAGTTCCCCCCCAGGGTAAAGAACTATTTTTGGTTATTATCCACTTGCCGACCGCTCCATAGCAGATTTACTGCTACAGGGCAGGCGCGCTGCGCAGGATCATGTATATATATGTGATCCTGCACTTACTGGTATCGGGCGTGAGTGCGCGCAACTGGCAGCTTGTTCCCGCTGTCATTTTGCACAGCGTGTCCCGCGGACCGGATGTCCGCTGGCACCTGCTGATCGTTCTGTACAAAGGCAGAACGGCAGTCTGCCTATTTAAACAAGTTAGATTGCCATTCTGTCAGTACAGAAGGCATTGCTCCTGTGTTTCTGTAAGGCAGGAACATCGATCCATGCCTTCCACTAGTAAAAGCACCTCCCCCACTACACTGAAGCATTAGCTAGGCAACCCTTTGATCTCCCCTGATGTTAACCCCTTCCCTGCCAGTGTCATTCGTACAGTGGCAGTGCATATTTTTAGCACTGATCACTGTATTAGTGTCACTGGTGCCCAAAAAAGTGACAAAAGTGTGATTTATGTGTCCAATTTGTCCACCGCAATATTGCAGTCCCCCTAAGTCGCTGATCACTGGCGTTACTAGTAAAAAAAATATACTAATTACTAGTAAAAAAAATATAAATTTTTTTTATTGGATATGTTTTATAGCAGAAAGTAAAAAATATTGTTTTTTTTTTTTTTTTTTTTCAAAATGGTCGTTCGTTCTTTGTTTATAGTTCAAACTATAAAAAATGCAGTGGTGATTAAATACTGCCAATAGAAAGCTCTATTTGTGAGAAAAAAAAGACATACATTTTATTTGGACACAGCATCGCACAACCGCACAATTGTCAGTTAAAGTAACGCAGTGCCGTATCACAAAAAATGCTCTGGTCAGGAAGGTGAGTAAATCCTCCGGAGGGCAAGTGTTTAAAATGGAAATAAAATAGGCTCTGTTTCACCATAATCATTACGGATAAATTACACCAATTGAACCACCACATTGAAATATCCCCTCATCCCATTCGGTTTTCTATGAACCAAAAGCTGGTAATCCAGGGGACAGTGGATATCAGTTCTGTATACGGCATGGGCCCTGGCACTGCACATGGGTACATACAAGTTCCGTCCCTTTCAGCTCAGGAGGCTGGGATGGCTACAGTGGCATCTTCACTTTGGGTACCAAAGGAACTTTGTCCTGGCATTGCTTGCAAGGTAAGTTAAGCCAACTGTTCCCTTCTAACAAAGAACCCAGATTCACAATATTTAGTGTTGAGAGAAAAAAAATGAATACACTACTAAGCAATAAAGACACAATTTTTGCACTAATCCAAAGCAACCAATATAAAATGTTGGTGTGCTGTCCACTCTAAAGTAATGAAAAGGCATCCCTAATTAGATGCTCTGGTGTTTTTCTTTGTTCTGCACATTATACCGGCTTGATGCACTTAAATGACCCTGCGTCCAAGTTTTCTGTTTGTAAAACGCAGTAAAGTAGGATGTGAAGCACAGTGTCCTCCAGCACCCTCTAGTGATAGACAAAAGGATCTCCATATTTATAGCTTTAATATAAATGCACACATGCTGTTTAAGGTATATACTGTACTGTATATACGCCTGCCATTTATGTTTTATAAAAAAGCAAAGCATTTTGTTAGCTTAAAGGGCTATAACACATCAGATTCAGGTATATTTACATCACATTCATGTCTGACTTTGTAAGGCATAACACAACCACATAGGCAGGTATTCTTAATGGAAACAGCCTCTCATTTAGGCAATGCATAGGCCACTGCATCATTCAAAGAGCTCACTTCAAACATCCAATCCCTGGTCTGGTAAATGCCATGTTATCAGCCCTGTCCAGTTCTCCCCTTGGATTACAGAACACCTTATGAAAATGAGGACAACGGGAAGTGTTCTGTAGTCCAGCAGAGGACAACTCAGGCAGGGCTGAAAACAGCGTGGGACTTCAGTGCAGTAGTGACATTAGGCTGAACCCTACGTATGATTTTAATTGCATAGTTACACTATGCATATCTCTGTAGAGCCTGACAATAGCTGCGGTAGTCGGTGCAACTTTAAAGTGAGCAGCGATCTTCCAAGTCCTCTGCCAAGAGGCTTCCCTTCTGCATATTAAATACACGGGGTTGCTAACTTGGCATTCAAAAAACGTCCTATATTTCCTTTCATGGAGATTGTGACATCACCCTCCTACCTCGTCCAATCAGAGAATGCCTTGTATTCTTAAAAGAAAACAAAAAATTACAAGATGTTCTGTGAATTGCAGCAGTGCCGGGGGAGAGACCCTATGTGGTTACTATGCAGAAGGGAAGCCGCTAAGCATTGGCATGGAATATGCATATGTACATTGAACCAAACTGGACCAATGTAGCTATGCAATAAATATAACTAGTGTCTTTTTTTCTGGCAGACAGGAATTTGTTTGTATTGTACTTGTAGCATTCTTTAAAAAATTTTTTTTATATATTGCCCAATAGGCTTCCAGGCCCCATGTGCTGAGCACTACTCTTCTGTGTAATTAGCTGGCTCAGAAAGGTAGATGTGGATATCCCAGCACCCTGCATACTATGCAGGAGTGCTCAAAGCCAAGAAGAATACCAGGTCTGAGTGGTGATTTAAAGCCAGGGTTCTGTTTTACTGGGCCTTTGACAACTTTGCATGCTTTGGAGCGCATTGCACTAGTTAAAGTGGTGATGAAGGGTAATCCAGTTGCATGTCTTCTCCACCTGACAGAGAGACCACTTCGGAAGTACAAGTACAAGCTTCAGAACACGTTGGCTGTGGGTTCTACTTTCAGCTCACTAACGCCGACGCCATCTACAGCTCAAAAACGTCTGCGTTTTTATGGGGCCATTGAATAACATGGAGAGCTGCAAAAAAAGTTCAAAACGCATCGCTAAAAAACGTCCGTGTGTATGAGGCCTTATAGTATATGCAAAGCTATGCACAAGCTGACAGCAAACGTATTCATTGATCTTGTCTGTTTTGGTCTTTGGTATATGCCAACTAAGTGTTACCTTTTGGCTTTTATCTGTTACTCTGTGGTTTGTAAAGAGGATTTGACATATTGTATCTGTGATGCTTTCCCAAAATAAAACTGAAAGAATTTAAAAAAGCAGATGGTGAAATTGCAGGTTGGAGTGCAAATTCATATACCAACTTAGGTAAGTATATTGACGGGTTCGATTGGGCCATGATTAGATGCACCAATGGCTGCTTTGACCAATGATTGTTTGTAAAAACAATCATTGGTCAAACCCTTTAATTGCCCTGACAGTATTTATATTGATAGCGCTGCTGCAGGGTTTTCTTCTGGTAATCATGTTTATATTAAAAAAAAAAAAAAAATACAATGAAACCATGAAAGTGCTGCACAAACTCTTGGTAACATAGAAATGCTGTTTTATAATAACAATAAAATGAATAACATGAAGAATTATTTTCTAATGGCAAAAGTATTTCTCTGAAGCTAGTAGGCCTAGTTCTTAAGCAAGTACTTGCCACAAAAAAAGTGAGTCCCTTTAAAAAACGCCAATAGCAAGATCAAGTCGTATGTACCTAGAGGCACAGAACTGCAACAGCTTTCATCACATATTGTACAATCCTACTGGTCAATGACTATGATGGGCTGTCTCATGGGCCAATAGGAATGTATGACAGAAAGGAGGGGGTGGGCCAAGCTTTGCTTGACTAGAAATGCATGGTATTCAGGCAAAGAATGTACAATTAAAGCGTCTACATGTTTAGGTATCTGTAGGTGGCAGTACTTTATTTACTTTATGCTAGCAGTGGAGTTATTATTATTTATTTTTGTTTTGCAAATTTGAAAGTTACCTTCAATATAAAGAATGTGAAAATAATCAGTAAATCCAGTGATACAAAAAGCTATGGTCGTGGCCCTCTTGACCGAAGAGAGATGTGGATCATATAAACACGCAACAAGACTTACAACATAAATAGACCTGAGGTGTGCCTTGGTTATCTGGTTGATATGCCAAGAGAAGGGGGCATACCCTATGCAAGTAATGGGTAATAATGGAGAGGAATGTGCTGAGAAATGTCCTGAAAAAAGGGGATGGGAGGGAGGGTATCATGCACTGGAACCAACAAAGAGCATGGGGGGTGTGGTGCTTAAATACCCTCCAGGCCCCTCCCATAAATTCAGGCTATCATGCTGGCCTTCCTATTTATGGTCGTGGCCCTCTGACCGAAGAGAGATGTGGATCACATAAACACGCAACAAGACTTACAACATAAATAGACCTGAGGTGTGCCTAGGTTATCTGGTCGGTATGCCAAGAGAAGGGGGCAAAAATATGCAGTTTAGGGAAGTAGTCCTTGATTGGTACAATGATCAATGGATTCAGAATGTCTAGCCAAGCAGCGGATTTCTATCTGCCTAATTTATTGATCACGTGGTCCGAAACTGCATGCTGAGATGCTGCTGAAGCTGCTGTGATCCAAAAGGAATGTCCAGAGTACCGGCCGCGGTCAAGGCCAAAGGTTGGACAGTAAGATTCTGACGTGCCTGATGAATTGGTTGCCACTTGATGGGCTTATAGGGAAAGGCAATAATGGGCTAGAGTCGGAGAGACTGGGTAGGTGAGTCGGCAGCTAGCCAAGCACCACAACTGGGCACCAGGAGTTTATAGTCTGGAAGAGGCTGATTTCGATCCCAGGTCTGATGGGTTTGGAGACTTCTAGGTGACAGACATAATGGTTTTAGAAGCTCTTTAAATGGCATTTGTATGATACCTAGCTGCTAGCGCCGCTGATGGTGAATTTGTTAGGCCACAGAAAAAAACATAGTTATAGTTACATAGTTAGTCAGGTTGAAAAAAGACACAAGTCCATCTAGTTCAACCAAAAAAAAAACAAAAAACATTTATACACACATATATATATATATACACATACACATACACATACATACATACACAACCAAATAATCCCATATACAATCCTTCACCCACAGTTGATCCAGAGGAAAACCCCAGCAAAGCATGGATCCAATTTGCTATAACGGGAGAAAAATTCCTTCCTGATTCCCCGAGAGTCAATCAGATTCACCCTGGATCAACTTTACCTAAAAATGTTAGTACCCAGTTATATTATTTACATTAAGGAAAGAATCCAGGCCTTTTTTAAAGCAATCAACCGTGGATAGTAGGATAGGTAGATGGCCGCTTGAATGACTAGACTGGGCTGAACCCCGAACACGGAACGTGCGAGGACTTTAGATATGTCTCTAAAGATGGTGCTCGTAATGGGCAAGCGTTTGCCATTGGACATTTCAATCCTTGGTTAGCTGTGACCAAGGAGTGATAGGCGTGGGGCGTTAGGTCGGCTCCAGGATACTGCTGAAAAAAGAGCCAAAGTTGAAAGGTGATAACGCATCCGCTGTGATTTGCTTTTGCCTTGGATATGCTTACGGGTATATAGAATGGTGGTTCGAATGGGGAGCGACTTGAATCTACTTTATTTACGTTTTTTTGGCCGTACCTGGTTTAGTAGCGAAGACCATGGTTTGTCCTGTCCAAGTGTGGCCCCAGACCTGAGCAGCTGCCACGATTGGGTACAGCTCGAAAAGTCAGGATGACAGAGAAACCTAGAATTCACAGGATTTCTGGTGGCCAAGGACCTGTAAACCAGTGATGGCTGAAAAATTGCAGCAAAGCCTGTAGAAGCTGCGGCTTCTGTGACTACCTGTGGTGATGCAGCTGATGCCGTGGGGATAACCTTAATATGCCGTAACAATTTGTGAGGAACTCATCCCGCATTGCTAAGTCGGCTATGGCTGCCGGGTCTAACCTAATGATTTGGTCAGCTCCTTGTACCTGATAAGGAAAACTAGGAGCCGTGAAATAAAAGTACGGCCTTGAGGAATAATTCTTATTGCAAAAATTGAGCGTCCCTAGCAATGTCTGCATCTGTTTCCTAGTACCCCCTGCGAGAGAGTAAAGTCATGAATGACCGACCTGATATGGGCTAGTTTGTCAGGAGGCAGGCTGGCTTGCATGTCGCGTGTGTCCAAAGTGACACCTAAGAAGGTGATGGCTTGTGCCAGCCTTTCCACTTTGTGTTCGGCCATTGGAACGTAGAAGTTGTTGAACACCACTCTCAACGTATCGAGGTTTACCGGTGGTATGTCTGGTCGCTTGATGAGTAGAAAATCATCCACGTAATGGATAAGCATCTGACACTGGGCTCGGTGTGACAGGCTCTGCAAAAAAGACTGCTTGGATAGCTACGTCGTCTGATGTCTTTCAAGGAAAATTCCTTGAAAGGAATCAGGGAATTCAAGCTCGGAATGTGCGAAGAATGAGGTGCAGAAAAAATTGTGCCCTAACCAAAATTAATTGGAGAACTTGCTCTTGACAAGCCCAATAGGGCTGAGTCTCCAGGTTTGGAAGGTTACTGGGGGAAAGGACTGATCACAGATCCTTGTCTAGTTTGGCCTGTAGCAGGGTATCGATGGCCTGTTCGTCAAAAGTTGCAGACTGGAGGTTTTTTTGGTACTCGTGAGTGGAGAGAGGTAGAGTGATGAGGCCGGTGTGGAATCCTGAGGTGGTGGGGGGGGGGTTGAAGGGGCGTCTTGTGGCCACACTTGTGCACCAGTTTGCAGTGTGGCCAATTGGCTGGCAGACGGCACAGACCGGGAAGCATAGGCCAGCGAAGTGGTGACAAAAGAGTTCTGTGTCGGTGACATTCAAGTTAGTCTTGAGACAAAACAAGAGGGGGTGTGTTAAAAGGGGGTGTGGAAGAGAGAAAAAGAACGGAGTGGGATACAGAAATTCAAGAACGAGGAAAGAGAAGTACAGGAACGAAATGACAGGCATAGATAGAGCCGAAGGTGTTCTACGGTCATAGAACACTGTATAGTGGAAATTTAGAAAACTCAAGAAAGTGCGTGGCACCCAAGGTGAGCCAGGAGGTGACTGGCCAGGTAACCGATAGCTCAGGTGCCTGTCTGTGCTGGGCACAAACGTGTGGGCTAGAGCCCCAGGACGTACTGGGGCAAGCAGCTGGAGTCTGGTATGGCCTATGTAGGAATGTTTCGGTCTGTAGATTTATGACGCATGCTTGGTCTGCTTAACTCCTGCACTGTCAGCAAGTTGATGTTCAGCGACCTTGTCTGTGAGGTGGAGAGTCGGTCTCTGAAAAGAGAGTGTAATGCATAGACATATGTGACAGTAACTAACGCCCAACCTTAGTATGCCGAATGGTGAATGTAAAATCAAAGATTTAGTGACAGAGTGCTGCAGAATGTGACAGAAAAGACCCGTGAACTACACCTGACTAACGCTCTATCATTAAGGTCCTGGTATGGATCGAACCTGTAGTAGGAGTGACATGAGTGGAAAAGTCATCTCTCTTATTTCCCTACACGGGCTGTCCCACCCTTGTTATGCGGGTGGCCCTGATAAAGACGCGATCCCTACATTGGGAGGGGTTTTTCTTTCTTTTTTTTTTCGGGGAAAACGTCCAACCTGATGCAGGATGCGACCTGAACTTGACTGACCTAAGGAGAAATAACAGAGAAAACGATGAGTGGCCCGTATGTTAATGCCACTGGAGACGAGTGGCCGATTAAGTGCCACTAAAATGGTGTGTGGCTGATTGTGTGCCTCTGAGAATGTGCTTGTAATGGGGTGATGTTTGTCCTTGCTCGAAGCGATTGCGAGGGATTGGTGATGATGCAAGCTCACATCGGTTGCGAGGAGTTTATGTAAATGTGTGCACGCAGTGATTGGGAGGTATTATGTTGGTGTGTGCCCGCAGCAATTGCGAGGAATTTACGTAAATACACGCAGGAAGCGATTGTAAGTAGTTTGACAGTGAGTGTTCGCAGTAATTGCGAGGGGTTTGCGATGATGCGTGCTCGCAGTAATTGCAAGGAGTTACAAAAATACGTGTTTGCAGCGATTGCAAGAAGTTCAAGTTTGAAATGCATGCTTTTAGAAGCGTTGCGGGGAGTGTCAAAAAACGTGCTGGCAGCGATTTTCAAGGCGTTTAGTTAAGCATACTTGCAGCATTTGTATGAAGTTTGTGTTTGTAGATGCTGACAGAGATCGCAAGGGGTTTGTATAGTTACGTGATCGCAGCGTTTGCTAGGGGCTTAAATGACAACACGTGCTTGCAGTGATCGCAATGCCTGCTTGCTGTAATGTATGGAGTAACACGTACCTGTGCTTCCAGCGATTTGCAAGACATGGTGCTCGAATGCATGCTTTTAAGAGCCTGTACTGATAAATTGCTGCGATTGCAAAATTGACCTATAGAAATGTGAAGGATGAAGATAGTAAATAGAAAGGGGGGTGTATTGTGGCCAAACTAACCGTAACTGTGCTTGGTGTGGAACTTGAACCGATGCCATGGATCGATACGAAACGGTAGTGGGCTTTAGCAAACTGTGGGTCAACTTAGATTACATGTAAACTGATTTGCTTCGATGCAAATCCGTGGTAGGAAACATGAGCCGATGCAAATCAATAGATAAATTGACGATAATTAGTGGCATGACAAACCTATTCGAATCGGCAGAACACTAACATAATTAATGCAAATTGGTAGTAGGAAATGGCATGAACCGATGCGACTCGGTAGTGGGAACTGGCAGGAACCGATGCGACTCGGTAGTGGGAACTGACAGGAACCGATGCGACTCGGTAGTGGGAACTGACAGGAACCGATGCGACTCGGTAGTGGGAACTGACAGGAACCGATGCGACTCGGTAGTGGGAACCGATGCGACTCGGTAGTGGGAACTGACAGGAACCGATGCGACTCGGTAGTGGGAACTGACAGGAACCGATGCGACTCGGTAGTGGGAACTGACATGAACCGATGCGAATCGGCAGTAGGAATTGACATGAACAGATGCGACTCGGTAGTAGGAACTGACAAACTGATGCGACGTGGTAGTGGAACGACATGAACCAACATGAGTCGGTAGTAGGAAGTGACATGAACCGATGCGACTCGGTAGTGGAATGACATGAACCAACATGAGTAATAGGAAATGACATGAATCGGTAGTAGGAAGTGGCGTGAACCGATGCGAATCGGTAGAAGAAAATAACAGGAAGTGATGCAAATCGGTAGTGGAATAACATGAATCGACATGCGTCAGCAATAGGAACTGACATGAACCGATGCGAATTGGTAGTAAGGAGTGATGTGAATCGATGCGATTTGTTAGTGAAAAACGGTATAAACTGATGCGAGTCGGTAGGAAGGGTAACCAACCGAGAAGATAACATGGACCGGGTAAACATCATGACCGGTATGAATCGGTAACTAGGTACATGTTGTTTGGGGTAAGTATCTGACAAATCGATAGTCAAGAAAATGACATGAACCGATCGAAATCGGTTGAAGGGAAGGCATGAATCGATACGAATCGGTAGATAGGGTAATAAAACGAAGAGAGTAAGTGACATGGTCCGATGCGACTCGGTGTGTGTGATGCATCCGATACGAACCGTTGTGACTAGGCTCAATTCAGATTGTGGTGAGTATGCAATGGATTCGCTACAAATCGATTGTGGGGTGAATGGCATGATCGATACGAATTGGCTGTAGCATGCATGAAATTAATCTCATACGAGTTTGGTTGTGGAGTGTACAATGGCTTCAACTGAACACACACACCAACCACCCAACCCCCGAGGCTAATTGAGTGCAGCCAAGACCCAGGTGGGTCCAACTACCACCTCAATCAGCCACAGAAGCTGTGCAAACAATACATGCTAATCACCCAATGGATGCGATGGCAACCCCCATAGACAGTGAATGCTGTGAGCAACAAAGTCTGCATCGAGCGATATTGGATAACGGCCAACAGTGGCTCGAGGCTTGGCTCTGCAAATGAATCATAAAATAGGCAGAGGGAACCTTCAAATCTACCATTCCTGTGCCATATGATGTCGGGCCACGAACCACAACAACTTGGAGGCAGCTAAGTACAAAAGGGGATGCAGGATAGGAAACATTCCAAATTGTAACATAGCGTATGAAATTAAAGGATTTAAATCTTACCTGCAACAGCGAGCGAGAACCGCCGACGAAGACCACAAACTAAGAAGCTGCAAAGACACACTGGTAATCAAACACACAGATTCACAAACATGAAGTGAGCTGGGGAGAGCCGGCCCAGTAACATGTGCTATCGTGCACTGGAAGCGACAAAGGGCATGGGGGGGGTGTGGTGCTTAAATACCCTCCAGGCACCTCCCATAAATTCAGGCCATCATGCTGGCCTTCTAACTTATATAGCTATATGCACATATGGCCCTTATCCCTGCCCTTCCTACACCTCCTTACTGGACTATTGAGCCCGCTTTAACATGAAAGGACTAATAGGGAAGCTTGGGGAAAGAAAAGTAAAGTGGGGAAAGAAAAGTAAAGTGGGGGGTTAGGTTTGAGTTCAAAGCAAAAGTCCAAAGTTGCCTATATTTTACAAATCCTTCTGACATGTAGTTTTTATTTAAGATAACCTCCTGCACAGTCCAAAGCATAAAATACACAAAACATCTGCTCATCTGAACCACTTTTTTTTCTTCCAAAAACCATACCTTACCCGATGCTATATCTGACCCTCGTTGGCTCTAAGACTGAGAACTGAGCGATCGAACACGGCTGATCGCTCGGCTCTCAGAGCTCCATGAGCTGATCTGCTGAAAATGGGTCTGAAAGAACTGCACTCCTGGGACCCACAGGAGAAGTACAGCCAAACAAGCTTTGTCTGTACTTCTCCTTTAACCAAACTCAGGTCAGGTCCTGACTAAATGGGTACCCCCTGATGGGTTCCTCAAACAAACATGCAGTTTATGTACCTTTTTAGTGTTCTGTCATCAGTCAGCCCTTTCACCCAGCAGCAGTCTCCCACAGCAAGGAGAGCAAGAGATAGTAAGAAGGAGCCTTGAGCATCTGTGAGTTCACATATACAGTAATATAGGTCTGGCTACCATGTAAGATGTGGCCCTAGGACTGGAGGCTTTATCCCACCAAAGCTCCACAAAGTCTCTGAGCTCCAGGATTGAAAACAGAACTTCTAAAGATCATAGAAAACAAAAGTCTGTTTCCTCGACCCCAGTCCTAAATTCTGGAGCCCCTTGTGTATGAGAAACCTAGGTGACAAAAGTATGAGGTAGAACCAGTATGATATATGTTCAGCATATAGCACAGTCAGATCTTGATCTGGTGATCATTGTCTCTGTGAAAGAAAGTGATGGAAGGTCCAAAATGTTACAGTTCTTCAGTTTTCTCCAGAGCAGGAATAGAAAGAAAATCTTCCTATGGTTTCAACTTTTTTTTAGAAGAATTTCTTTATCTCACATCCTGTTGTCTTCCTAGGGCAGACAGTGATGGGAAATCTCCCCAAAAGGAGCACAAATGTCAAAATATTGCATGAAAAGCATTTTTAAACACAAGAAAGGCAGTGCCGGTCCTATAGTGCTGAGACTATCTCCTTGGACTTGCTCCATAATTGTTTTTAACCCTTTGTGGCTCTGCACACCCCTTTTCTTGGCTCCATCCACTTCCATGGCGATACAGCCCACCTATTCAAATGCATAGATCCACATGCATAGACAATGTGCCCTATATAACTTCCACTGATGTGATCTTATGCGTTAATAATTTTATATGCATGTTATTTTCCATGTTTTTAATGTTTTTTCATGATGCTTTATGCTTTTTTATTTATATCTTATATTATATGCCAGTCCACATGTACATTGGTCCAAGAGAGTGGTGTTTTTCACCATATGCATTCTTATTGCCACCCCCCCCCCCCCCCCATATTGAATGCCCTGCGCTCCAATATATACTCTCTCTCACACCCTGAAAAGCATTTTTACCACTCCCACCAGCTCTGCACAAAACTTAAAAAAAAAAAAAAAAGTTGTTGTTCCAGATACATTATAACAAGTGCTTACTAGAGTTAGAGCAACCGATAGCAGAAGGTATATTCGGTTATTTCAGGAATTAATAATACTTATTGTTTATCTCAATAGTCACAAAGCTAAATCTACCAACTAGCACGTTTTAATTAAATACGGAAACTTTAAGTGGTTTAATGAGCCTGACTTTGTCAAGTTGACATATAATAAGGTCTGCTTGAAGCACGATTTCTTAACATTCTCAAGAATAAAATTATCCTTGAGTTTATTTGCCCAGCCTGGTGACAGATTTATTTAAAAAAAAAAAGGATTGGAATGACCCAATCCCAGCCTTTATAGCAACAGGATGCACACTGATTGGCTTCCGTATGTCCCCCTGTCAAGTGACAGCCTGATTCAAAGAATACACCTTTGCTCTAGTAATGCCAAACAGATATTAGACTGCTGTCATACGGGGTAAAGATAATCACTTTTTTTTTATATAACCTGACTTTTTATTTCATTTATTTTTAGGATTCATGAAAATGACATTGTATGAAGAAAAAGCAGCAAACAGCGGATCTACATAAACCACTATATCAGAAAACAGCAGAAATCAGCCGTCTCGTGCCAGTGGCTTTATATTCTGCACCGGGGAAAGGATATTCATGTTTTGAAATTAGTTTGCCCAATATATTTTGTTAAGCCACCTATCAGATGAAAAAGACAGAATGGGGTCATTTCACAAGACTGATTTCAGAACTCGTAAAAAAAAAAAAAAAAAATAGATCTCCCTTTCATGTCCCTCCTTGGCATATAATTGAATCCATATTTTGCAGATTTTAAAAGCCTTCATACAGAAAAAAACTGACTTTGAACCGTATGATACAGCGTGAGCTGGTCTTATCATTCATTCAAGGAACACAATAGGATGAAAATTGTGAAAAGCGAGAACATTAGATGTTAACGGACTTGTTTAGAATTTTTTTTTTTTTGAGGAAAGCGTATAGATCACGCAAAAATAAAAGTAGTAAATTAAAAAATTGTGCATGATAAAGTTCTATTCATAGCAGAAATGTAAAACGTTACCTTTTATGTATTTAGAAAAACCCTCTTCAGATTCAACACCGGAGATGAGAAAAAGAAAATATGCTGAATTTTAACCAATTTTTTGTCGGACAAGTGTGAACCCAGCCTTAGGGGTGTACTCACTTTTGTTGCCAGCGGTTTAGACATTAATGGCTGTGTGTTGCGTTATTTTGAGGGCACAGCAAATTTACACTGTTATACAAGCTGTACACTCACTACTTTACATTGTAGCAAAGTGTCATTTCTTCAGTGTTGGCACATGAAAAGATATAATAAAATATTTACACAAATGTGAGGGGTGTACTCACTTTTGTGAGATACTCTACATACACGCAAGTTATGGATTTTGGATCTGTATTTATAGTTAAAGTACATAAGAAATTAAATATTATGTGTGAGTGTGTATTTATATATAATATACACACACACACACACACACACACACACACACACACACAACGGGTAAAAAAGGAATTTTATTAAAACTTACCGTAAAATCCTTTTCTCTGAGTTCACTGACAGACGCAGCCCTTCATTTACAAGTGGGGTTATATGCACATCCTACCAGGAGTAGACGAGGCAAATAGAAAGAAAGCAAGCTGACCCCTCCCAGGGGGCCGCCCTTACTCTAACATATAAGCCCCCTGCTGTGCATGGCATATCAGTTCGTAACAAGCCGTACAAATGCAACACAGAGGGGTGGGTGCTGCGTCGGTCAGTGAACTCAGAGAAAAGGACTCAGCCCTTCATTGACAAGTGGGGATGTCCCAAAGCTGTGTCAGTAAGAGGGGTGGGTAAGCAACAACAACTGTACCCAACAGAGTCCTCTCAGGAGGCGCCAGCCGCGCCTACACCGCCGCTTGCAAAACTTTGCGGCCAAAGGCAGCATCCGCGGATGCCGAAACATCAACTTTATAAAACTTAGTAAACGTGTTCACCGAGGCCCATGTGGCCGCCTTGCACACCTGTGACACTGAAGCCTGGTGTCTAAAAGCCCAGGAAGTGCTAACTGCCCTGGTGGAATGAGCCGTGACTGGAAAAGGGGGTACCTTGCCCCGAACAGTATACGCATGGGTCACGGTCTGTCTGATCTAACGGGAAACAGTGGCCGACGAAGCAGCCAATCCTTTGCGCGGACCATCCGTCAGCACGAACAATGCATCAGACTTCCAAAAAGAAGCTGTAGCTGCCAAGTACACCCCCAAAGCCCTCACGACATCCAAAGAATGTAACTCAAATTCCTTGGGATGTGACGGGTGCGAACATAATGAAGGAAGAACAATATCTTCATTAACGTGAAAAGAAGAGACCACCTTCGGTAGAAACAAAAGACAAGGGCGCAAGACCGCCTTGTCCTTATGAAGGACTAGGTACAGAGACTTGCAGGACAACGCTGCCAATTCAGACACCCGCCTAGCGGATGTAATGGCCACCAAAAACACCACCTTCTACGACAGCAATTGTAAGGGAATATCCCTGATCTACTCCTATGGCGGTTTCTGCAGTACAGAAACCACAAAATTCAAATCCCATGGCGCCAAAGGCGACCGGACCTGAGGAGCCACATGTCGTACACCCTGTACAAATGTACGAATCAACGAATGTGACGCCAAAGGCCGTTGAAAAAGAATCGCCAGAGCGGAAATCTGACTCTTGAGCGTACTCAACGCCAATTTTTTATCCAGGCCCTGCTGCAAAAAATCCAGGACCCGGGACACAACGTAAGAGCGAGGGTTCCAACCCCCTGCCTCACACCAGGCAATATAGTCCTTCCAGGTGCGATGATAAGTCTTGCGTGAAGTACACTTGCACGCTTTAAGCATGGTAGGGATCACGGAGTCAGCAACACCCCTATCCCTCAACACCTGGGACTCAATAGCCAAGCCGTCAAAGCCAGCGAGGGGAAGGCAGGGTGCAAGATGGGTCCCTGAGAGAGCAGATCTTCTCACAGCAGAAGACGCCAGGGAACATCTGTCACCATCCGCATCACGTCGGCGTACCAAGGGCGCCGAAGCCAATCTGGAGCTACCAGGATTATCAGAATCCCCTCCGCTTCTACCCTGCGCAGTAGGCGCGGTAGAAGCTTGATGGGGGGGAGGCGTACAGGAGCCGATACCGACCCAAAGGTGCTACCAACGTGTCCGTGGCGGCCGCCAGCGGGTCTCTTGTCCTGCACACGATGGTCTGCACCTTGTGACGTGGAGTTCTGCCCATCGCAGAATCAAAGCCGCTTCCGAGCTCCTTGTTCCACCCTGATGGTTCACGTACGCCACAGCTGTGGCATTGTCCGACTGAACCCGAACCGGGAGGCCGCGTAGCCTCATCGTCCAGTGGGAGAGGCAGAGCCTGATCGCCCTCATCTCCAGCACATTGATCGGGAGGTGGGATTCCTGAGCCCTGAGCAGATAGCTGCCCCAGGACCACCCCCAGCCCGAAAGGCTGGTGTCCGTTGTGACTATCGACCAATTCAGGGGGAGAAAAGACTTCCCCAACATTAGAGCCGGAGCCTGAAGCCACCAGGCCAACGATCCTCTGGTCTGATGATCCAATCTGATCAGCTGGTCCAGGGACAGCGGAGACTTGTCCCACCGTGACAGAATCGCTCGCTGCAGGAGCCGAGTGTGACTCTGGGCGTAAGGTACCGCCTCGAAGGCCGAGACCATGAGCCCCAACACCCACACACAGAACTGTAAGGAGGACCACCGGCGTGACAGTAGGTTTCGCGCCGCTGCTTGGAGTGTCAGTAACTTGGCCGGAGGTAAGAACACCTTTGCCTGCTCTGTGTCCAGAATCAGACCCAGATATTCCAGGCAACAGGACGGGGTCAATGTCGACTTCTGCAAATTGATCAGCCAGCCGAAGTCTTTCAACGAGGCCATGGTGATAGCCACGTTCTAATCCAGAGCCGAGGCAGATTCCACTCGCAGGAGTAAGTCGTTGAGGTAAGCTACCGCCGCAATGCCTCTCTGCCTCAATAACGCCAGCACCGGAGCCACCAGCTTGGTGAACACCAAGGCCAGACCGAAGGGAAGTGCCACGAATTGGTAATGTAGTTCTCCCACCGCAAAGCGCAGGAAGCGCTGGTGCCGGAGACAAATGGGAACATGGAGGTACGTGTCCGTGATGTCCAGAGACGCCATGAAGACCCCCTGGTGCAGGGCGGCCACGACCGAACAGACGGCTTCCATTCTGAATTTTCGCGCCTTCACAAAGTGGTTTAGCGCTTTTAGGTCCAGAACTGGCCTGACCCCCCCCCCCCCCACCCCTTTATGGACACCACAAATAGATTTGAATAGAAACCGCGGAACCTTCCCAACGGAGGTACCGGCACAATCACCCCTTGTTTGGAGAGCGCCTGGACAGCCCCTAGGAGAGCCTCTCGACGCCCCTGAGGGAGTCTCAAGTTCGATGGGAAGAACCTGTCTGGGGGTAGAGTGCTGAACTCTATCCTGTACCCGGAGGACACCACTTCCTGCACCCACCGGTTGGGAATGCGGGCAGTCCACCTGTCTGCGAACCCCAGAAGTCGGCCCCCCACTCAGGAATCGGGTGGGGGCAACCCATCATGCGGAGGAGGACTTATCCTCTGCATTTTTGCCCTTGCGCTGCCAGGGTCGTTTACCGGGTCCCGAGGCAGACTTGCCGGGCCTCGAACGTTCGCCCGCTGCGCCGGGCGCACAAAAAAAACCTCCTCTGACCCGAAGAAGTAGAGCCCAGCTTACGGCGGAACTCCCGCCGCCTGGGCTCCAGAAGAAAAGTATTCTTCCCCCCAGTGAAATCCTTAATGATTTCATCCAACTGCGCCCCAAAGAGCTGACTGCCCAGTAAGGGGAGATCCGTGAGGCCCTTCTTAGACGCATGGTTACCCGACCAAGAGCGTAACCAAAGCAACCGTCTGATAATGACTTCGAAAACAGACATTTTAGACAACATGGGAAGCAGGTCCAGAGCTGCGTCACACAGGTACCGAAGACCCTCAATCGGGTGGTCTGCTCGCTGCGACGCCTCAAGCGGCCTCCCGCAGCTCAGGTCGTTTTGCAACCCAGTCACACACTCAGAGATTGCGCCGCCATAGCAGACGCCAGAGTCTGTCTCATGGCTGATCCTGCCAACAAGAAAAGTGCCTTGGACACTGCCTCCGTCCACCTATCGGCCGGATCCCTAAAGGAGGGGGACCCCTCCAAAGGAATGGTTGTTGCCTTATCCAGGCGAGCCACCAGAGGGTCCACTGCGGGGGAAGCCCACTTCTTTACGAAACCATCCTCAAACGGGTAGC
>BLSH010348438.1:736624-805939 GCA_018402905.1 Glandirana rugosa
GTGACTACCCACGACCCACAGACCACCACCAGTGACTACCCACTGTCCACTAACCGTCACCAGTGACCCACGGTCCACAGACGACACCTGGCACCCAGTGACCACTGCCAATCACCTGTCACCCATCAGTGACCACCACCAGACACCCAGCACCCATCAGTGTGCACCGCCAGTCACCCATCAGTGACCTCCACCAGCCACCCATCATCCATCAGTGACCACCACCAGTCACCCATCAGTGACCACCACCAGTCACCCGTCACCCATCAGTGAAAACCACCAGAGACCCGTCACCCATCAGTGACCACCGCCAGTCACCCGTCACCCATCAGTGACCACTGCCAGTTACCCATCACCCATCAGTGACCCCCACCATTCACCCGTCACCCATCAATGACCACCAGCAGAGACCCGTCACCCATCAGTGACCACCGCCAGTCACCCATCACCTATCAGTGACCACCACCAGTCACCCATCACCTATCAGTGACCACCGCCAGTCACCCGTCACCCATCAGTGACCACTGCCAGTCACCCATCACCCATCAGTGACCACCGCCAGTCACCCATCAGTGACCACCGCCAGACACCCGTCACCCATCAGTGACCACCGCCAGTCACCCGTCACCCATCAGTGACCACTGCCAGTCACCCGTCACCCATCAGTGACCACCGCCAGTCACCCATTAGTGACCATCTCCAATCACCTGTCAGTGACCGTCACACCCATGAGTAAACATCACCTGTAAAAGTCTCACACATGTGGTATCGCCATACTCAGGAGTAGCAGAATGTATTCTGGGGTGCCGTTTTTGCTATGTACATGCTATGTGTTGGAAATATCATATAAATGGACAACATTGCGTAAAAATAAAAGCGTTTTCATTTTTTTCCCACATTTTCCAAAAACCACTGGAAAAAAATTACACGTTCAAAAGACTGATTATGCATCATAGATTATACGTTGGGGTGTTATATTTCCAAAATGGGGTAATTTTGTGGGCAATTCCATTGTCCTGGTGCTCCAGGACCTTCAAAATTGTAATAGGTTGTTGAGAAATGAGATGTGTAATTTATGCTTGTAGAACGCCTGAAGGTGCTAGTTCAATGTTGGGCCTCTGTATGTGGTCAGGCTGTGTAAAAGTCTCACACATGTGATATCGCCATACTCAGGAGGAATAGCAGAATATATTTTGGGGTGTCATTTTTGCTATGTACATGCTATGTGTTGGAAATATCTTATAAATGGACAACTTTGTGAAGAAAAAATGCGTTCATTTTTTTCCCACATTTTCCAAAAACTACTGGAAAAAAATGAACCGTTCGAAAGACTCATTATGCCTCATAAATTATACATTGGGGTGTTTGCTTTCCAAAATGGGGTCATTTTGTGGGCAATTCCATTGTCCTGGTGCTCCAGGGCCTTCAAAAATGTGATAGGTCGTCATGACATTAGATGTGTAATTTATGTCCCTAGAATACCTGACAGCGCTCCCTGCATGTTGAGCCTCTGTATGTGGCCAGGCTGTGAAAAAGTCTCAGACATGTGATATCGCCATACTCAGGAGGAGTAGCAGAATGTATTTTGGGGTGTAATTTGTGGTATGCATATGCTGGGTGCGAGAAATAACCTGTTACAATGACAATTTTGTGAAAAAAAAAAAAGAAAGAAAAAAGAAATCTTAATTTTGCAAAGAATTGTGGGAAAAAAATTACAACTTCAAAAAATTCACCATGCCTCTTACTAAACACCTTGGAATGTCTACTTTCCAAAAATGGGTCATTTGGGGGGTATTTGTACTTTCCTGGCTTGTTAGGGTCTCAAGAAATGAGATAGGCTGTCAGTATATCAGGTGTGATCAGATGTGATCAATTGTCAATGATTGGCCCATAGCTTGTAGACTCTATAACTTACACAAGGACCAAATAATATACACTTATTTGGGTTAATTTTACCAAAGATATGTAGCAGTATAAATTTGGGCCAACATTTACAAAGAAAAATTACTAATTTACAAAATTTTATGACAGAAACAAAGAAAAAGGCATTTTTTCACAAAATTTTCAATCTTTTTTTATAGCACAAAAAATAAAAAAAAAACCCCTAGTGATTAAATACCACCAAAAGAAAACTCTATTTGCGTGAAAAAAGGATGCAAATTTCATATGGGTACAGTGTTGCATGACTGAGTAATTGTCATTCAAAGTGTGATAGCGCTCAAAGCTGAAAAATTCCCTGGACAGGAAGGGGGTTTTCGTGCCCGGTACTGATGTGGTTATGCTGACATCATGGCACCAGCCTTTCTCCCTTTTTTGCACAGTAAAAAGTGAATAGTAAAAAAAAAGCTTAAGATAGAGGGGGTGAAGGTAATAACTAAAGGTTTAAAGAAAAATAAAGTGTAATCTGTAGAACTGATTTGCATGCCAGTTTGGCTCTGCATAGTACAAATTACAGCCAGGGTGATGCAGAGGCAGAAGAGATCCTCCACTTCAGTTGAGCCCCCTTTTCCTCCAGCACAGTGTCCTAGGTGGGAGCTTCTCTTGCCTTGGCTTCAGTCTGACGCTGATAGTACTCATTAATTAGTACATTTATTATGCTGCTAATGAAGGTTTACTTGAAAGTGTGGGCTTTGTAGAGTTCTCCTTTAACCACTTCCAGTCTGGGCCAATTCTGACATTTCTCTCATACATGTAAAAATATGCATTTTTCGGCTAGAATATTACTTGGAACCCCAAACATTGCATATTTTTAGGCAGAGGCCCTTGAGAATAAAATGGTTTTTGTTGCAATTCTTTATGTCACACAGCATTTGCACAGCGGTTTAGCAAATTTTTGTGAAAGAATAAAAACTTTAATGAATTTTAGTGCTTACAAATACAATATAATAATCCTACACAAATACGATGAAAAAACCTCAGACAAATGCTGGAGATATCTCCAATCCCCAGGTAGCCTCTTACACATCTGGTGGGATGTTTTTATTTGATGTTGCACAATATTTGCGCAGCGGTTTATCAAACACAAATTTTTAGGAGAACTACATCTTAATGAGTTTTAGTGCATACAAACACAACACAATACCCATTTTTTGGTAAAATATAAAAGATGATGTTACACTGAGTAAGGCTTCTTTCATGCATTTTTTCATGCTTTTTGCAACATTTTTTTAACATGGGTTCCTCTGGAACACATTCACATCAATGCATGTTTGTGTCAGGGACTTTTTAAAACACAAAATGGCGCTTTTTTTTTTGTTCAATGGATTTCAATGGAGAAGCTCCATGTAGTGCTTTTTGCATTTTTATATCTGCTCGACAACAAATACGCCCCCCAAAAAGCATAAAAACGCAAATCGCGGCAAAAAAAAAAAAGAAAAAAAACATGCAGAAAGCACAGCAAGAAGCACTGCAGAAACTCTCAAAAGCAACATGCATAAATGTTAATCGAGCCTAAACAGATAGCCAACATGTCATGCAGATCTCTCCTCTGCCCTACAAAGCAGCAGATCAAACCAAGATTGGTCTGACTGGCTGCTTTACAAGCCAGTAGCGGCTTGTAAAAAAAAAAAAAAAAAAAAAACAGGAAGCGACAAAGTCTTCATCGCTTCTGTTTTCTAACATCACGGGGGGACACAACGAAAGTCTCATTAAAGCGGAGTTCCACCCAAAAATGGAACTTCCGCTTTAAGTGTTCCTCGCCCCCTTACATGCAACATTTGGCATGCAATTTTTTTTTTGGGTTGGGTGTACCCGGTTTTCAGAGGGACTTACTGTCCCTCTTCCTCCTTTCATTTCTGGGTCGCCTAGGGGGGGGGGGGGGGGAGAGGAGGAGTTGCCTAGGCAGCCCCTCCCTCCTGGCAATCTAATGGAACACGTCACAGGTCACAGAAGATTGCCTGGCCACGGCCGGTGCCCACACTTGCAATGATAGCGCCGCGGAGAGGATGGGAGGGAGGCTTCAGACGCAGCCATCTCTAGACCGCGAGACAAGCTACTGTTTATTAAAATTCAGCAGCTACACTTTTTGTAGCTGCTGACTTTTAATAAACTAAAAAACGAGTGGAACTCCACTTTAATACGATAAGACAGGTCGCATCGGTAGCGGGCTCTCCAGTGGGACGAGAGAACCCGGTAAAGGTGGCACCACTTGGATCACTTTTACTTTGTACAGAATGTCCAGCGGAAGAAAATGATATCAAGATCAAGGATACAGCCGCAGTCATGGTCCTAATATCACCGCTCTTGTCCAAAGACGTACAGGTATGTCCTAAGGGTAGGAAGTGCTTAAAAGTCAACATAGCTGTAGCGATGCATGATGTAAAACAATAGAACACAGTAGTTTGGATGCCTCTGTGTTTCACAACTGCTCTTATATGTAAAATGATTAATATTCAAATCACGTCAAGACTTGATGTGCTTTTCTTGTTATTTGGGGCTGAAGATACGCTACTGCAAAATGGTGGAGTAAGCACCAAGTAAGCAGATTATAGCTTGCAAAAAGCTGCTTTCATTAAAACTAAAAACTGGGATTTGCAGGTTCCCCAGGGGGCTCTACTCCATCAAGTGCAATTCTTCAAATGTGAAATATGTGCTGGAAATTGTTATTTCATATCCATGCTGAAAAAAACATACTGCAAAAAGTCTAGAGCTATAAGACATATGGGATAAGTGAGCCTTTGAGAAAATAAATATGGAAGTTGGCAATGCTGACTTGTTTTTAATGGGTGCATGCCACGGATTGCCATCCTGACCCTGGCTTCACAACCTTGGGAGAGTGCAAACTCTGGTCCTTCAATATTACTGCAGACTTTCTCTGGAAACAAAAATCAGGATGACAGCTTCAGAGGCTGTATAGGTGAAAAGTTGCAGCTTCAACAATTCTAACCTCACAGTTTCACTTTAAAGAGGATCAATCACATTCTAAATGTAACCCCCTTCAACAGGGCAACTGAATAACCGCTGGCAAATGCCCTGGAGCAAGTGATGTCACTGCAGGACGCAGGGTGACTTATATACTACGGCATATGGGTCAATCACAAGGCCCACGGGCTGAATGGCTGAATCTGACCCGCCAGGCCCTTTCATGTGGCCCTTGCACCTCTCCTGGAGCTGCGGCACCCCCTTGTCTCAGCAATCAGCAGCAGACAGGAGAAGACAAATCTTACACCAGATCTTCCACCAGATCCTGCACTTCTCCCCCCTCCCCATCTCAGCAGTCGGCAGGCAGCAGAGAGGAGGACAGAATAACTCCTACAGATCCTGTGCCTCTCTTTGCAGCCTCAGCACCTCCTTGTCTCCGCCTCCCCTGGTCTCAGCAGACTCTGGGAGCTGACTCCAGCCCTCCTCTGGTCCCCCCTGGACCCTGCATTTTCTGCTTCCTAGCTCCGCCCCAGCTTCTCCCCCGCAGCAGCACAAGGTAAGGGGGGGGGGCAGTGTAATGTAAAGGAGGCTGGAGGACTCTGGACTTCTGATGGTGGGGAGGCTCTTGACATCTGATGTAGGCACAGTGAGGTGCTCTGGACATCTAGTCTAAGGGCCGGTTCACACATAGGCGATCTGACCTCAGGGGCGACTTTGCTAGGCGATTTGAAGGCGTCTTCAGCGCGACTTTGGGCGAATTACAATGCGTACTGAAGCAACCTTTATGCTAGGTGACTTTGCCTGTAGCAAATCAGAGAAGGGAGGGAGGGGGTTGCCTGGGTAATTTGTGGGGAGTACCTGCGTAAATTCTTTTCTTTTTCCTGTAAAGTCGCTTCAATATAGAGACTTGGAGGCGACTTCCATTGGATTCTATGGGCACAAGTCAGACAGAAGTGGCCTTGAAGTAGTATAGGAACCTTTTTTGAAGTTGTGTACATGAAGACGGCTCCCATTCATTTCAATGGGATTTCTGATGTCAATCAATGGATTTCCCACAGTTATTACCTTTTGTATTGCTTGACCCTCCCTTTTAGATTGTAATCTCTATTGAGCAGGGCCCTCTGATTCCTTCTGTACTGAATTGTATTGTAACTGTACTGTTTGCCCTCACATTGTAAAGTGCTGTGCAAACTGTTGGCACTATCATAAATCCTGCATTATAATAATAATAATATTAATTCCATCCCTACTGGAAAAGAAGGCAAGTGGAAGCTGAGTCTGACAGCTGCTGAACATCTTTAGTGTGTAACCTGCAGGTGCTACTCAGCTGTCATCTCAAAGGGAGAGGAAGGGATGTTTCACCGAATCCTTTCCCCCTGCCACTTCCCTGGCGCCCAATCTCACCCTAGACAAATCTTTGCTGCAACTGCGAATGGTAAGGGAATCCCTGGCATTGGAAGATTTCCCCTTAATTACTGTTCTTCGAACACAAATTTTGGGATTTTCTTTCACTTTCGATGATAATGATAAACAGGACAAATAAACAGGGGCACAGACAGCATTTAGAAATCTGACAGGTGTTTTAATCCATCTCCACTCTACCCAAAACTAAAAAAAAAGGGATTTTATTAAAACTTACCGTAAAATTGTTTTCTCCGAGTTCACTAACAGACGCAGCTCTTCAATGACATGTGGGTTATATGCAGATCCTACTAGGAGTTAGCTAGGCAAAGAAAGAAAGCAAGCTGGCCCCTCCCAGGGGGCTGTCCTCTCTTTCCCATATAATCCCCCTACTCTGCTCAGTACATCAGTTCGTAACAAGCCGTACCGAAAAAAACGCAGAGGGGTGGGTGCTGCGTCTGTCAGTGAACTCTGAGAAAAGGATTTTACGGTAAGTTTTAATAAAATCCCTTTTTCTCCTACGTTCACTGACAGACGCAGCTCTTCATTGACATGTGGGGATGTCCCAAAGCTGTGTCAGTAAAGAGGGGAGGGTAAACGACAACAACTGTACCCAACAGAACCTCTGAAGAGGCGCCAGGCGCGCCTACACTGCCGCCTGTAAAACTTTACGGCCAAAAGTAGCATCCGAAGATGCGGAAACATCAACTTTATAAAACTTAGTGAATGTGTGCACCGAGGCCCAAGTAGCCGCCTTGCACACCTGTGACACCGAGGCCTGGTGTCTGAAAGCCCAGGAAGTGTTAACAGCCCTGGTGGAATGAGCCGTGACTGGAAAAGGGGGTACCTTGCCCTGAACAAAATACGCATGAGTCACGGTCTGCCTGATCCAACGGGAAACAGTAGCCGACGAAGCCGCCAATCCTTTGCACGGACCGTCCGCCAGAACAAACAACGTGCCAGACTTCCGAAAAGAAGCTATAGCTGCTAAATACACCCGCAAAGCCCTTACAACATCCAATGAATGTAACTCAAATTCCTCAGGGTGTGAAGGATACTGACACAAAGAAGGAGGAACAATATCTTCATTAATGTGAAAAGAGGAAACCACCTTCGGCAAAAATGAAGGTGGCGGGCGAAAGACCACCTTGTCCTTGTGCAGAAGTAAGGAGACTTGCAGGACAACGCTGCCAACTCAGACACCCACCCGATGTAATGGCCACCAAGAAAGCCACTTTCTGCGACAGCAACTGTAAGAGAATATCCCTGATCTCCTCATATGGTGGCTTCTGTAACACAGAAAGCACCAGATTCAAATCCCACGGTGCCATAGGCGACTGTACCTGTGGGGCCACATGGCGTACACCTTGTACAAATGTATGAATCAACGAATGTGACGCTAGAGGGCGTTAAAAAAGGATCGCTAGAGCCGATATCTGACCCTTGAGAGTACTCAGGGCCAATTTTTTTATTCAGGCCCTGCTGTAAAAAAGTCAAGACCATAGACACCACATAAGAGCGAGGGTTCCAACCCCCCGCCTCGCACCGGGCAATGTAGGCCTTCCAGGTGCGATGATAAATCTTACGCGAAGTGCACTTACGTGCATTTAACATGGTAGGGATCACAGAGTCATCACCCCCCTGTCCCTCAGCACCTGGGACTCAATAGCCAAGCCGTCAAAGCCAGCGAGGGTAAAGCAGGGTGCAATATGGGTCCCTGAGACAGCAGATTGTCTCGCAGCAGGAGACACCAGGGAACATCTGCCACCATTCGTACCACGTCGGTGTACCAAGGACGCCGAGGCATCTAGAGCTACCAGGATCATCGGAATCCCCTCCGCTTCTACCCTGCACAACAGTCGCGGAAGAAGCTTGATGGGAGTGTAGGCGTACAGAAGAAGATACCGACCCCAAGGTGCCACGAGCGCGTCCGTGGCCACCACCAATGGGTCTCTTGTCCTGCACACAAAGGTCTTTACCTTGTGGTTGAACCGAGACGCCATAAGATCCACGTCTGGCGTGCCCCACCTGTGGCAAATCTGGCTGAACACCTCTGGATGAAGGGACCATTCCGCCTGCCAATTTTCTAAGCCCAGAATGTAGATGGCGGAGATTGCCGGAACGTGAAGTTCTGCCCAACACAGAATGAGAGCTGCTTCCGCAGCCGCTGCCGAGCTCCTCATTCCGCCTTGATGGTTCACATACGCCACTGCTGTGGCATTGTCCGACTGAGCAGACAGATGCCCCAGGACCCCCCCCCCCCAGCCCGACAGGCTGGCATCCGTCGTGACTATCGACCACATCAGGGGGAGAAACGACTTCCCCGGCAGCAAATACCCGAGGAGCCGAGGCCAAACCAAAGGGCAGTGCCACAAATTGGTAATGAAGATCTCCCACCGCAAAGCGCAGGAAGCGCTGGTGTTGGAGACAGATGGGAACATGAAGGTACGCGTCCCTGATATCCAGGGATGCCAGGAAGTCCCCTTGATGTAGGGCGGCCACGACCGACTGGACCGACTCCATCCGGAATTTTCTCGCTTTCACAGAAATGTTTAGCACCTTCAGGTCCAAAACTGGACTAACCCCACCTCCTTTTTTGGGGACCACAAATAGGTTCGAGTAGAACCCGTGAAACCTCTCTGACTGAGGTACTGGCAGGATCACCCCCTGAGCTGAGAGTGCCTAAACCGCCCTGAAGAGGACCTCCTGTCGCTGCTGCGGGAGTCTCAAGTTTGATGGGAAGAACCTGTCTGGGGGTAGAGTGCTGAACTCTATCCTGTAACCGGTGGACACCACTTCCTGCACCCAACGTTTGAAAATGCGGGCAGACCACCTGTCCGCGAACCCCAGAAGACGGAGTACTCCCCTGAGGAACAAGGGGGAGGGGGGCGCTTTCTAGGGGCCCCTAGAGCATTGCATTGGAAATTCCCCAAACACCGCCCTCAGCTGGTCCAGGGACACCGGGGTCCCTGGCGCAGGTTGCACCGCCACTGACTCCTCTTCAGAGGGCCCTATAGGGTGATCTGCCATAGCTCCACCAGACTGGACAAACACAGTTAGTACAATAACTTGAGGCACCCCCACACTGTAGCCACACCACCGCCCCTCAGAACGCCAGGGAGACCCAGGAGGACTGCACCCACCGCTAACAGCACCCCCAGGAGCCCAGCTATACTTGCTGTTTTTTGCCACAAAAAACGTCCTGAGGACCGCCAGAGAGCTTGCGCCGTCAGTAGTCAGCCACACCGTCCCAGGGAAGTGAAAGTAAAAACGGCAGCAGCACATTTTTACAGCATGCAGGGACTCCAATATGGCCGCCGAGGACATCCACTAGAGGCCAAAGGCTGCATGAGGTCCGCGGCTACGGCAAAATGACCGCCACAAACACTAGAGGGAAAAATCCCATAGAAAATGGCCGCGGCTATGGCAAAATGGCGGCGATCCGCCGCAAAATGGACTAGGCTGTAACCCAGTACAGCGCTTAACGGGGTGTGGAGCGGGGATGGGGAAGGGGGTAAGAGGGGAGGGCTAAGGAACCCAGGAGAGCCCCAGCAACCAGCCTCCACCAGTGGCTAACAGAAAAAGACACCCGAAGCCCCCCCCCCCAGCGCACCTAGGGGGAAAAGGAGGGGGCTCACTCACCAATCCTGACAGGCGTAGCGGGTAGCCACCCGGTCGCAGACCTTTCTCCCCAGCTCGGGAGGGATGCTGCCGGCCACAAGCCCCTGGACAGTCCGGACACTGGGCACAAGTGGGGGTCACCCACTGGCCGCCCGCACGGAACAGGCACGATGCGGCGGAACCCACCATAGTATGGGACTAGCTCGCATCGGTCGGCCGCGCTGGGGAAGTACAGGATTTTTTAGGAACCATCTATGCCCCAGCCGGCTTCTTGATAGTACTCTTCAGATAGCTTGATAAAAAAAAAATAAGAAAGCGGTAGCAAATCTGAACCGCAGGTCCCATAAGGGAGCCAGGTAAACTCCTTGCACTAGGCATGTTAAAACTGATGTACTGAGCAGAGTAGGAGCGCATTGTAAGAATTGTCAAAAAAGCTAGCGAAGAGTGCAATGTTGATGTTGTTGTGCACCTTGGCACAAATGATTTGTCCCAGAATGATGTGCATTCTGTGCAGAAGGATTTTCAGAATTTGGGCCAGGATCTTCAACAGTTAGGGTGTACTGTTACAGGTCTTACCTGTGCATAATGGACAACACAAGAAAGTACTTCGTATAGCAGAGTTCAATGTTTGGTTAAAGACTTGGTGCAAAGCTGAAGGTTTTGGTTATGTTAGTCATGATGCTACCCGGTGGTCGGACATTGAACTTTACAAGAGAGATGGCCTGCATCCCTCACACAAGGGCACAGAGCTGCTTGGTATGGAATTTAGCAACTTTTTGGACATGCATTTAAACTGAGAAATGGGGGCAGAGATGTAATTGTTGAGGAGCGTTTCTGTCCCCAGCAGGTTGAAACAAATATGAGGATTCATGTTGGTAATGACTGGGCTGATGAGGTGGTCACTTCAGTTGAAGTTTCTGTTAATAAAAAGAAAGCAGTTAAAAGTAGTGTTTGTCATGTCATGTGCACTAATGCCCGTAGTTTAGGCAACAAGCTTTGTGAACTGACAGCTCTTATGTCTAGGGACAACTTGGATCTTGTTGCAATTACAGAGACATGGTTCAAGGATTCAAATGACTGGGAAATAACTATACCAGGGTACACACTATACAGGAATGACAGAGTAGGGAAGAGGGGAGGTGGAATTGCCATATATGTAAAAAATGGCATAAAACTAACATTAATTCAAAAGACAAATGAAATACTTGAAACCCTCTGGGTCTGCCTTCCAACCAGGGAGGGATCTTCCCTTAGAATTGGAATAGTATACAGACCCCCAGGACAGAGTGAAGATTATGATAACTTGTTGATTGATGAGATAACTCAAATGGCAATGAAGGGAGAGGTTTTGATTATGGGCGACTTCAACATGCCTGACGTTAACTGGAATTCTCAAACTGCTATTACAAGCAGGAGCAGGGATGTAATGGAAGCGCTGAATGGGGTTTCTCTAAAACAGTTAGTAAAAAGCCCAACCTGAGGTGATCACATTCTTGACCTAGTACTGACAAATGGGGATCAACTGTCTGATGTTGAGGTGGGGGAGAATTTGGGTTCTAGTGATCACCAATGTCTTTGGTTTGATATTAAAACAAGAACTGAAAAATAATATACAAAAACAAAAGTTTTAGATATTAAAAGGACACATTTTGCTGAAATGGGGAAATTTCTAAAAAATGAACTGAAAGGTTGGAGTAAAATGACAGGAGTAAGGAATCAGTGGGCACTATTAAAGTCTACCATCTTGGAGGCAACTAGATTATATGTCAGGCAAGTTAGTAAGAATCAACGGAAGAAAAAAACAATATGGTTCACCAAATAAGTAGGATAGTAAAGGGAAAAAAAATGGCATATAGAAGATTCAAGGAAACAGGAGGTGCAGCTGACAGAGAGGAGTATAAAAATAGATAAAAGGAGGCCAAACACATTATCGGTGCTGCAAAAGCACAGAAAGAGGAGGAAATTGCTAAGTCTATGAAGGAAGGAGATAAAACCTTTTTTAGGTATATTAGTGATAAAAGGAAAAAATACAATGGGATCACTAAAATGAAAACTGGGCACAACACATGTTGAGGGAGACCAGGATGTAGCAACCCATTTAAACAATTACTTCTGTTCAGTCTTCTCAGAAACAGACTGCACTAATGATAACAAGTTAGGGAATCATATTGGTTCTAGTAATGATGGTTAATGATGGAGACAGAGGTAGCTGAGGAACTGGCTCGGTTAAAGCTTAATAAAGCAATGGGCCCTGATGGTATTCATCCCAGAGTTCTAAGAGAACTTTGCGATATAGTTGTTGGACCATTAACAAATCTTTTAAATAAATCTTTTCTAACAGGAGAAGTTCCCCATGACTGGTGGATAGCTAATATTGTACCTATCCACAAGAAGGGCAGCAAGGTAGAAGCTGGCAATTACAGGCCAGTGAGTTTAACATCAATTGTAGTCAAGGTAATGGAATCACTTCTGAAAAGAAGGATCATTGATCACCTAAAAATACACAGCTTGCTGGACCCAAAGCAACATGGCTTTACTGAGGGCAGATCGTGCCAGACAAATCTGATTGAATTCTTTGACTATATTACCAGTGTTTTGGACCAGGGTGGTGCTGTGGGCATAGTGTATCTTGATTTCAGCAAGGCATTTTATACAGTTCCACATAATGATCTGATACAAAATTTGTACAAGCTGGGACTTAACCCTTGGGTGGTTCAGTGGATATGCAGTTGGTTAAAGGATAGATCCCAGAGTGTGGTTGTAAATGGGGTTCACTCAGAACAGAGACCAGTCACTAGTGGGGTACCACAAGGCTCTATACTGGGTCCTGTTCTATTCAACCTGTATGTAAGTGATATAACTAAAGGTTTGCTGGGCAATGTATGTCTCTTTGCTGATGATACAAAGGTGTGTAATAGGGTTGATATCCCTGGAGGTGTCTGTAACATGGAACATGATTTGGCATTGCTGGAAGATTGGTCAAAGCAATGGAGACTGCAGTTCAATATTTCTAAATGTAAAATAATGCATCTAGGGAAAAAGAATCCCCTTAGAGAGTACAGCATAGGGGGCACAGTGTTAGCCAGCACTACAGAAGAAAAAGATTTGGGGGTGCTTATTTCAGATGATTGCAAAATGAGCAAACAGTGTGACCAGGCAGTGGGGAAAGCAAATAGAATTCTGGGATGTATCAGTAGAGGGATCACCAGCAGGAGGAAAGAGGTTCTGATTGCTCTATATAGATCTTTAGTGAGACCTCACTTAGAATACTGTGTTCAGTTCTGGAGACCTCACTTACAAAAAGATATTGATAACATAGAACGAGTTCAGAGACGGGTAACAAAAATGGTGAAAGGTCTGGGGGATAAAACCTATCAAGGGCGACTTCAGGAACTTAATATGTACAGTCTGGAGGAAAGAAGGGAGAGGGGAGACATGATTGAAACCTTTAAATACATCAAGTGGGTGAATAAGGTTTAGGAGGGCAGTCTTTTCAATATGAAACCAAAATCAAGAACACAGGGACCTCAAACTAACTGGGGGGAAGTTCAAAACTAATCTTAAAAAGTATTATTTTACCGAAAGGGTGGTTGATGATTGGAATAAACTACCAACAGAGGTTGTGAGACAGTCAACAGTAAATGGCTTCAAACATGCTTGGGATAAACATAAATCTAGAGTCAGACAACAAGGTTAATGTAAAAAAAAATTATGAAAAAAAAAGAAAAATTAAAAATAAATAAATAAATAAAAAGACGCAGACTCGATGGACTACTCAGTCTTTCTCTGCCGTCACTTTTCTATGTTTCTATGATTATATGGTAAACAGAGGACAGCCCCCTGGGAGGGGCCAGCTTTCTTTCTTTCTTTGCCTAGTTAACTCCTAGTAGGATCTGCATATAACCCACATGTCAATGAAGAGCTGTGTCTGTCAGTGAACCTAGGAGAAAGTTATATTTTAATGGCTCATGAAGACAGACGTTGGTTTATATTGTCAGTCAAAGGTGCTCAACCTTTTGAAGAGCGAGGGCCACTTAAGTGATTTGGTAACTGGTCGTGGGCCACAAAGAACTATGGAGTTTTGCCTCCCCCCAAAAATCAAATGTAAAGTTCTTACTGTCCTGAGCCCCCTATAAGGCTGCTTTCACACTGATGCACTGTGGTTTATCAGCACTGTGGGTGCAGCACAGTGCACCTGCAGCTTTTCTGCGTGTTAGCGGCACTGAGCCATAGAGCCATAGGCCCATTGCAAAAGTGCAGTGTATGCGGTGGTTAATACGTTGGTCTTTTCCTCTTCTTGCTTCTGCATGCATCACACTCCTGGCTGTTAGAAAGGTTCCAGACCTACAGAGGAAGCATCAGCTTATGCGGCTACTGGTCCCTTCACTGCTGGCACTGGCTCCATGCACTCCGATGCTCTGGGATGGCAGATTGGCAACCCGTTGATAACAATCTGGGCTTGCCAACCCACCATGCCAGAGCAAGGGCATGTGTTTCCCAGGTTTGAGGTCACAGGCCACATCAGAGGGCTCCGAGGGCCATATGTGGCCCACAGGCCACAGGTAGAGCACCCCTGATGTAGGTCATTAACTTCAATAAAGTAGTGAGACTGCATTTGATGTGCTTGTGTTTCTTGTTTGTACAAAGCAGATCCTATTGCAATGAGTTTTTATTGCTGGTAAAGCAGGTCAATTGCAGTCTTTTGGATTCAAGCAAAAGCTTTTGTGCAGGGCTTCGTGCAAAAGTACAATAATGCAGTCTACACAAGCCCTAATGGAGGACTTCTGGTGAAAACTTTGGGAAGGAAGACCCTCAAGGAAGACTGCTTAAAGGAGCATGGATGTCATTGGGTCAGAGTTGCTATAATATGGCATTCCGGAATCACAGGAAAGTATTTTCATAAATTCCAATACATACCGTGTTCCCATTTCACTATTAATTTTCAGTGCTGGGATAATTACAGACATTATCTTTTTTTCATGAAAGTCCCAAAAGAGCAATAAAACATTTAAAGACTTTTGGGAAGATTAGATTTAATACAATGTGCAATTGGTTTTTTTCATTTTCTGGACACTGAATCGAAGCTCTAACAAAATGTCTTGCTGGAAGCAGTTTAAATTGTACTTAAAATGAGCACAAAAGAACATACTGCGCAATTTCTGCTGTACAGCTTACACTTAATGAAAAGTTAGAACCAGTTTATTCCCGATCCGCTGTGGCTGTAATAAAAATATATTTTTCTAGGCACATTTTTGTGTAACCCACTTATGAAAAACTGCATTCTTAACTTCATTTGATATTAATGGTCTGGTTACAATTACACAACGGTCTCCTGTTTGCTACCGGCAAAACAAAACACGTTCCTTCCAATTTTTAACGGGTTCATTTAGTAAACTACATTCCAGTTAGGAAAAAGTAGTTTGGAGCAGATATAGTGGTTAAGGGCTGTAGATTTTATTCTCTACAATTCAGTACCCCATTTGCTATATGAAGTGTGACCAGAAAATTGCTCCATGTTATCCATCTCCTGCCTCTTGGCACATGCCCAGAAGCAAACATGTCACTTGGCAACCAAATTTAAAGTCACTTTATGATGTTATTATGCGATAAAGACATATAAATTGATCATGAACATTTAAAATGTGGCCTTTACAGACCGATCTGGTTCTTCACACATGTATTAAATTCTAGCGAAAATAGCTTTACTTCATAAGGCCAGTATAACTGCAACAATAATTTATGATGACAAAGTAGATTTTAAGTTGAGTAAATTGCCAAACTAAAAAACAAACTCCTGGCTAACAGATAAGCCTTGTACACACGGTGCGACGGTCGTACAACCGAACGGCCCAAATCGTATGTTGGCTGTTGTATCTCGCGTACTGACATGCACTAAGTGATCGTATGACCAAGCCGAACGTGGTGACGTGTTACGAGCGTATGAAGAGGAAGTTCAGGTGAATGTGATTTGTGAATTATTAAGTTTACACGAATGGACACTTCCGAGCGTTCCTGACTTCTGAGCTTGCGTGTACACGCGTGTACAATGGTCGTACGACCGCTTGTTGTACAACCAAAGTTTTCTAGTCTGGTCATCCAACTTCTGTTGTACGACCATCGCACGTCGGCTGTTCTAATCGGATGTATTAGCGGTCGGTTGATCGTACAACAAGCGGTCATGCGATCGTTTTCATAGCACCGCGTGTACGGGACTTAACTTATATCGTTGAAATGCACATGTGACAGTTCAAACCGTGGATTACGGCACTGCCATTTTTTTGTCCAAGAAGCACTATTCTTTGGAGCAAGTGATCCTGATACAGGAGAGGCAAGTATGAACACAAATAGTTAAAGTAGAACTATAGGCAAACTTTTTTTTCCCATTTTGGATAGAGCAAGGGAGGTTATAACCCATCAGATAGTTTTTTTTCTTTTGCCATCTGTGTCCCATTGAGATTTCCCTTCATTGCCTGTCCCATAGCCAAACGGGAAGTAACAGAAATTCCCTGAAAATTAACGGAATTCATTGGGGCCCCCCAGGCCAAAAGAACTAGTGTCCCCTTTGGAAGATTTCCTCTCTATTACTTTTCTGGGGACAATCCAAAATTTGGGATTCTCTTTTACTTCACTTTCAATGATAATGGTAAACAGGACAAATAAAGAGGGCGAATCTCAGGGGCACAGACAGCAACAAAAACTGACAAGTGCTCTAAAATTATCCAAAATTTTAAAAAAAGTTTTGCCTTTAGTTATACATTAGGTTTAAATTAGAAAGGGGCAGGTTAGCATTAGAGATAAAGAGTGGGTTAGCCTAGGCTTACGTAGATGGTTAGAGCAAGGTCCAGTGACAATGAGTTTTTCTTCCCTTCAAAACTGCTTCTCTCCCCATATACAGTGCCTTGCGAAAGTATTCGCCCCCCTTGAACTTTGCAACCTTTGCCACATTTCAGGCTTCAAACATAAAGATATAAAACTGTAATTTTTTGTGAAGAATCAACAACAAGTGGGACACAATCATGAAGTGGAACGAAATTTATTGGATATTTCAAACTTTTTTAACAAATAAAAAACTGAAAAATTGGGCGTGCAAAATTATTCAGCCCCCTTAAGTTAATATTTTGTAGCGCCACCTTTTGCTGCGATTACAGCTGTAAGTCGCTTGGGGAAGTCTCTATCAGTTTTGCACATCGAGAGACTGAAATTTTTGCCCCTTCCTCCTTGCAAAACAGCTGGAGCTCAGTGAGGTTGGATGGAGAGCGTTTGTGAACAGCAGTTTTCAGTTCTTTCCACAGATTCTCGATTGGATTCCGGTCTGGACTTTGACTTGGCAATTCTAACACCTGGATATGTTTATTTGTGAACCATTCCATTGTAGATTTTGCTTTATGTTTTGGATCATTGTCTTGTTGGAAGACAAATCTCCGCCCCAGTCTCAGGTCTTTTGCAGACTCCATCAGGTTTCCTTCCAGAATGGTCCTGTATTTGGCTCCATCCATCTTCCCATCAATTTTAACCATCTTCCCTGTCCCTGCTGAAGAAAAGCAGGCCCAAACCATGATGCTGCCACCACCATGTTTGACAGTGGGGATGGTGTGTTCAGGGTGATGAGCTGTGTTGCTTTTACGCCAAACATAATGTTTTGCATTGTTGCCAAAAAGTTTGATTTTGGTTTCATCTGACCAGAGCACCTTCTTCCACATGTTTGGTGTGTCTCCCAGGTGGCTTGTAGCAAACTTTAACCACTTGCCGACCGCCAACCGCAGGTTGACGGTGACAAAGTGGTGCGATATCGCAAATCGCCGTCATCTGACGGCGACTGCGAGATTGCGCACTGTGTTTGGGGAGGGCCAGGGAGCGGTTGCGGGGGCCTCGATCGCCGCCGGCTACCCGCGATGCCCCCCCCAGAGTGAAAGAACGGAGGTCCGTGTAAGTAAACACGGACCTCCGTTCTGTGAAGGGGGAAGGGCTGTGAACACAGCCTTCCTCTACACGGAAGCTGTGATCACTTCCCTTCCCCTGCTAGGGCAGTCCCCCCACAGTTAGAACACGCCCAGGGAACACAGTTAACCCTTAGAGCGCCCCCTGCAGGTTAACCCCTTCACTGCCAATGGCATTTACACAGTAATCCGTGCATTTATCGCTGTATAAATGCCAATGGTCCCAAAAAAGTGTCAAAATGGTCCAACATGTCCGCCCCAATATCGCAGTACCGCTAAAAATCGCAGATCGCTGCCATTACTAATAAAAAAAAATAAATAAATAAAAACCCCAAAAATTAATTCTCATCATCCGTAAACGCGGCCACTTTTGTGCAAACCAATCAATACACGCGGATTGCGATTTTTTTTATCGCAAATATGAGGAAGAATATAAATCGGCCAAAAACGGTGAAAAAAAAATGTTTTTTTGTATTTTTTTTTTTATTTGTATTTTAGCAAAAAGTAAGAAATTTGGGTTTTTTTGCAAAATTGTCGCTCTTCTTTTGTTTATAGCGGCGATCAGAAATGACGCAGCGATGATCAAATACCACCAAAAGAAAGCTATGTTTGTGGAAAAAAAAGGACACAAATTTTGTTTGGGTACAACGTCGCATGACCGCGCAATTGTCAGTTAAAGCGACGCAGCACCAAATCGCAAAAAGGGCTCTGGTCCTAAAGTGGGAAATCCTTCCGGGGCTGAAGTGGTTAAACAACACTTTTTATGGATATCTTTGAGAAATGGCTTTCTTCTTGCCACTCTTCCATAAAGGGGAGATTTGTGCAGTATACGACTGATTGTTGTCCTATGCACAGAGTCTCCCACCTCAGCTGTAGATCTCTGCAGTTCATCCAGAGTGATCATGGGCCTCTTGGCTGCATCTCTGATCAGTCTTCTCCTTGTATGAGCTGAAAGTTTAGAGGGACAGCCAGGTCTTGGTAGATTTGCAGTGGTCTGATACTCCTTCCATTTCAATATTATCGCTTGCACAGTGCTCCTTGGGATGTTTAAAGCTTGGGAAATCTTTTTGTATCCAAATCCGGCTTTAAACTTCTCCACAACAGTATCTCGGACCTGCCTGGTGTGTTCCTTGTTCTTCATGATGCTCTCTGCGCTTTAAACGGACCTCTGAGACTATCACAGTGCAGGTGCATTTATACCTGGACTTGATTACACACAGGTGGATTCTATTTATCATCATTAGTCATTGAGGTCAACATTGGATCATTCAGAGATCCTCGCTGAACTTCTGGAGAGAGTTTGCTGCACTGAAAGTAAAAGGGGCTGAATAATTTTGCACGCCCAATTTTTCAGTTTTTTATTTGTTAAAAAAGTTTGAAATATACAATAAATTTCGTTCCACTTCATGATTGTGTCCCACTTGTTGTTGATTCTTCACAAAAAATTACAGTTTTATATCTTTATGTTTGAAGCCTGAAATGTGGCAAAAGGTCGCAAACTTCAAGGGGGCCGAATACTTTCGCAAGGCACTGTAAATCTATGAGAATGCATAAGCAGCTTGCCAACTGCAGGCCAAATAAATCTGCAATCGAATTCCGCACAATCTCAGAAGCATCTCAAACTGATGTCAAAAGGACACTGCACTTACCCATTGAAGCCCGTCAACAAAGGCCCTAAGGGTAACATGGAAGGCTATTACTAAACCCAAAAGGAAAAATGTAATATATTGCAGATTACTAGTCCTTGGTGTTGTGGCTGCATTCATTTTTTCCCAGGCTTTTTATTTTCAGCTGGCAATCCTGCAAATAACACACTTTCTGCTCCTCGGGGGCTTGGACACTCCTCCACTGAACTATGTAGTGGGCCATGGTTGCCCTATTAGACTGCTCTCCTGATATGGACTACAAGCATATCCATTTCTCTTCATTATCATTACATGGGGGCAGCGCAATTGGGAGTTTACAGAAGATAGCAAGGAAGGTAGATATTCTTCATTTCTGGTAGGATCAACAGGCATTTTGTGTATTTGTGCATATATTCTTAGCTTGAGAAATAGAAACCGAATGCAGCCACCACATTGCAAGTTGGAATATATTGCATTTAGTTCTTCGGTTTAGTTATCGTTTAAGGTTACAGAGGGATTACTGTTAGGATTAAAGAGGAGGTTAGTGTTACAAGGACAGTTATAGGTTACATGGATGGTTGTAGTGTGAGGGCTAAGTTTACAAGGATGGTTGGTGTGAAGGGAGCCTCTGCGTAGGGCAAGGCTCTCTAAGATGAAGACTACCAACAGTAAGTGCCCAGTACTAAAAAAGTTAATGTATTACTTTTCCTGGCTCAGCTCTGAAACTTTCAGTGTCTCCTCCAACCTGCTCATTTGACAAAGAATCAGCAGAAGGGAATTGACCCAGGAAATTGTAAAGCCAGTCACAGATGGATCGAATCTCGGCTGGTTCAGCAGTGACTGGCCGAGATACAATCAAACTATGGGCAGTCTTCTTATACTGATGTAGACCCATCGATGGATTCAGTACACCAGCCTGTCGCATTTTGTACATGTGATTACTTCTGGCGGCTATAGCATCAACAGTAATTGTTGTGTTTTGCAGGCAGGGAAGGCTCCTGCCCGGCAGAGAACTGGCTGTGGTAATGGAGGAATCAAGCAATTTTTTTTCCATCCACCCATGGTGGAAAGAAAGAAAATTGCATATTCTGAGCTGCTTAAAGCTAACCAGGAAATGAGAGATTAATCTTTGCTATTGGATTTGAAAGAGCAACATTAATCACAAAAATTAGAAATGCAAATCCTGTTAAAAAGGTACTGTATATTCAAATGTACTCATTAATTGTAGCTTTATGTTGGATTCACATGGACACCAGGTTCAAATGAACACCTGCATTTCAACTGCTTTCTCCTGAAGCAACGATTTAATTTATTTAATAGGAAAACGTGGTCAGACTACAAGCCTAACACTACAGACAATTTGAAAGAAGCTGCTCTGAACCATGGCCAATTCTAAATAGTGAGCCATCCTGATCAGTGTACTAAATCAACCTAGTCATTTAAGAGGTTATTAGCAGGGATCAGAACCTCAAAAAATGTATCCAAAATCCATTATCTTTTCCCTTTATGTGATCCAGTCTCTTTTTACGACTTCCATATTTCTGGGATATATGGAGGCTACAAAGGTGTTTGGTTAAGGCCTCATGCACACTGGACATTTTTGGACTGTTTTACAGCTGCTGTTTTTAGCTGCAGACGTTGTTTTCTACAGCCAATACACTCCCCATCATGATATCCTATGCGTCCATGCACACATAGGCTGTTATCAACTGTTTTTGGCTGTGACGTTTTTGAGCTGTAAAAAAACCCAAGACCAGTGGGTTTTGAGAGATGTTTTTCAGTTGTAAAAACACTCGAACGCTGAAAAACGTGCAAAAATGTGTCTTAATGTTGTATACACAGCGTTAAGCTTCATCAGGCGTTTCTCTATCTCTACTCAAAATCAATGGTTCCCTATGGGAGTCCACTGATTTGAATAGTATTCGAGTAGTCGCACCAGAAGTCGGATCATGATGATGCGACTTGTGTGCTGAGAATCTTGAAGGGGAAGCCCCGCAAAAAAAAAAAAATTGCATAGCCCCCCCCCCAGAGGTACCAGACCCTTCGGTCTGGTATGGATTTTGAGGGGAACCCCCACGCCGAAAAAACGGCGTAGGGTCCCCCCCCAGAATCCATACCAGACCCTTATCCGAGCACGCAGGAAAAGGGGGTGGGGACAAGCGAGCAACCCCCCCCCCACTCCAGGACCATACCAGGCCACATTCCCCTCAATATGGGGAAGGGGGTGGGTGCTTTTGGGTAGGGGGGGCCTATGCCCCCTACCCCAAAGCACCTTGTCCCCATGTTGATGAGGACAAGAGCCTCTTCCCGACAACCCTAGCCCTTGGTTGTCGGGGTCAGCGGGCGGGGGGCTTATCGGAATCTGATCCCAGCCCCTCTCCCTATGTGAATGAGTATGGGGTTTTTAAAATATTTTATTAAATCAGCTCCGGTGTCTTCTCCCCTCTCCGGCGTCTTCTTTCTTCTGCTCTTTTGTGGGGTCTTCTTTCTTGAGGGGTATTTTATCTTTTGCTAGGTCTTCTGTCTTCTGCTCTTTTGCTGCGGTCTTCTCCCTCTGCTCTTCTTCCCAAGTTGACACGAAGCAATCTCCTGTATTAATGGACTATCCGCGCTCTGCATTGACTTATATTGGCATGGGGCCGGACCACACGCTGAAGTCATCCACAGGCCACGCCCCTTATGACATCACTGCCCCATCATGCCTTGGGCGGTGACGTCAAAAGACGACCCCTCAGAAGAAAGAAGACCCCGCAAAAGAGCAGAAGAAAGAAGACGCAGGAAGGGTAGAAGAGCCGGAGAGGGAGAAGACGCTGGAGCTGCTTTACTAAAATATTTAAAAAACCTGTGTAGTGTGTTTTTTTTTACACTTTTTTTCAGGTGAATGGGTAGGGGTACCCCATACTCATTCACATAGGGGGGGGGGCGGGATCTGGGGGGCCCCCTTGTGAAAGGGGGCTTCCAGATTCTGTTAAGCCCCCGCCCGCAGACCCCGACAACCACCAGCAAGGGTTGTCAGGAAGAGGCCCTTGTCCTCAACATGGGGACAAGGTGCTTTGGGGTGGGGGGGCGCAGGGCCCCCCTGCCCCAAAGCACCCACCCGCCCATATTGAAGGCATGCGGCCTGGTATGGTCCAGGAGGGGAGGCGGTGCTCGTCCCCACCCCCTTTCCTGGCCTGCCAGGCTGCATGCTCGGATAAGGGTCTGGTGTGGATTTTGGGGAGGATGCTATGCGATTTTGTTCAGCGTGGGGGTTCCCCTTAAAATTCATACCAGACCGAGGGGTCTGGTACCTCTTGGGGGGAGAGGGGGGGACCGCACGCAATTTTTTTTTTTCGTTTTTGCAGGGATTCCCCTTCAAGATTCTCAGCACACAAGTCGCACTACAAGTCGGATCATCATGATGCGACTTCTATTCAAATCAATGCTCTCCCATAGGGAACCATTGATTTTGAATAGAGACAGAGAAACGTGGCTTAAAGTTAGCGCAGAGAAAAAGCGCATTGACGCCAATTCCAAACGCTGATAAAATCGCGTTAACGCAGCTTTTTTCCTAGCGTCGGTACTAGCTTACAGCTCATTTTTCATAACGTCCAGTGTGCATGAGGCTTAATACTTAAGCTTATAAACTAAGTGAATGATGTCCCAGTTTCCTATAAATGTGGTTCTCCTAATCAAAAATTTAAGAAACTTTTTATTTGAACTAATGGCTTTGATTATTAAAACATGAATGTTCAGATAAATGTACATCCATGACTGTTGAGTTCTTGAGTCTATTCGCTATATTTTATTATGGCCTCAATTGTCTCTTTTTTCTAAGTTGAAGCATCAGGTTAATAAAATCATTAATGCTTTCTAAAAACCCTTTATATATCTTGCATCATTAGCCTGCATTTCTAATTCGGAAGTAGTCTGGGGGAAACATATATCTTACCTAAAAGGAACTTTCTTGTAGATGTCTATGTTTTTTTTAATGTGGGTTAATGTTTCAAAAACCTTGTAGATACCGAACACATGCCCCAGATCTGATTCAACAACCCTACACCAGAAAACTATGAAAATGTACTCAAAGCACCAAATAAAGATATAGGTGCAGTGCAAAAGTGCCCCTAAACAGTAGGTTGAGTGGTTGAGCTAGACCACAGCAGACCTTCCACTTACATGCTGTAGACATTGTATTCACATGGCAGTCATAATTATAAACAAAGTTGTACTGCAAACAGATATCCCTCACATTACATGTGTTAACACCATCATGTAAATCTGATATAATACATAGCCACCAGCCATGTTCAGTCACACCAACCACAGACAGACTCTCTTTCGTACAGAGGCACAACAGATACTAAATGGGCAACTATAGAACCACACCAGCTAGCCCTTACATACAGCAGTTTTAAAGGCATTTTTAAATATTAAAATAATAAACATGTTATACTCCCCTGCTCTGTGCAATGTTATTACACAGAGCAGCCCCGAACCTCTTCTAGAGTTCCCCTGATGGTGATCCTAGCTTCTCCTCTTCTGTGGCTGCCCCCATAGCAAGTGCTTGCTATGTGGCCAGAAATGCAGGCTCAATCCCAAGCCAGGCTGTGCATGTCCACTGACACACACAACACAGCGTGTCTTTCCCCCCACTCTCTGCTCACAAGATTTGACTAACAGAAGCAAGAGCCATTGGTCCCTGCTGCTAAAATTATCAGTGTGGGGAGAAAGGGGTGCCCAGATGCAGCCAGGCACTGCACTGGATCGATACAGGACTCAGGTAAGTATCTGGGGGGAGTGGGGGGTTACACTGCAAGTGGCAATTTTTTTTTTACATTAATGCATACCCAGCATTATACCTTTGCAACCATTAGAAACCCTGTCCCTTACTTATTTTAGTTTGCCCCCTAATGCAGAGGTATTAAAGCCTGCTACACAAGCTAGCCCTCTAATAAGGAACGACATCAGTTGGTCTTTCTCATTCCTGCCAGCTCTTCCTAACACAGACAAGCACCAAACATTCTCCCTAATCCAGAAATGAGAAAACCAAACCTCCATTCCATTAAACCCACCTTTCGCAGACCACAATAGTTTCCTTTCAGGGTATTGCCAGCGCCACTGATCTAAAGCCAAAAAGCTAGAAACCAGGGCTCTTCTTGCAAACATTTCATCCACCCTACACAGCCAAAAGCCCTATCCTCATGCCGATAGCACGTGAGGAGAGCCGAAAACTGGCAATTCCACACAGGAGACATCTGCATTGACAATCCGAGCACTGATCATCAGTGTCCTGATGATCAGTGCAGTCCCAACAGTGCCCACCAATACTACCAATCTGTCATCAGTGCTATCATTTTGTGCCCAGCGGTGCTGCCAATCAGTGCTCACCAGTGCTGCTAAGCAGCGTCCATCAGTGCCGCATATCAGTGCTGCCTCATCAGTGGCCATCAGTGCAGCCTCATCAGCATACATCAGTGAAGGAGAAAAATGACTTATTTACAAAATTTTAAACCAGAAAACAAGAAAAACTTTTTTTTCAAAATGTTCTTTTTTCGTTTGTTTAGCAAAAAATAAAAAAACCCAGTGGTGATTAAATACCACCAAAAGACCTATCTGTCTGTCTCAAAAAAAAAGATAAAAATTTAATTTGGGCACATTGTTGCACGACCGCGCAATTGTCATTCAAAGTGTGACAGTGCTCAAAGTTGAAAATTGGCTTGGGCAAGAAGGGGGTGAAAGTGCCTAGTAGGCAAGGGGGATAACTGCTTGGAGGGGAGGACTAAAGCGGAGGTGTGCGCAATACTGGGCGAGGTAGTGGTTTGGACAAGTCATGCAGGCACACGTGTGCTGAACATACAATCCAAGCAGTACACTCCCAACAGCACACTGTTTCTGTTGAAGGCTACTTGTATATCTTTGCAGCTGGCATGTAAATATATTGGTAGCAAGAGAAGGTGATGGTTGACATAGAGCCATCATGCCTTCCTCCATCAGTGTGGATGCTGAACCTGGAATTGCATTGGCTCTGTGCTCATGTGGCTAACTGCCAGACACTGCACATGGAGATTCGGTCCCCCTTCTTGTCCGTACATGTTTAATTTGGGTATTGCTGAAATAAATCAGCCTGTTCCACTTCAATATTCTTGGTAATATCCTGATCTGGGATCCCCTTTGCCTTTTTGTTATACAGGAAAGGTGTTCCCTAGCACACCCACTGCAGGCTCCACCTTATATTTCACCTACAGGGAACCTGACGTAACAAAGCATCAGTACCTTAAAGTTTCTCACTTTCCCCAATCAGGTTCAAACTTACCTGAAACATTTAAATCTGATTGGTGATGCAGCAAACAGAGGTACAAGTTAAACAGGTACCCTTTAAGGAGGCAGATCAACACTTTAGAACCTTCTAGTTAGCTTAATGTGCTCTGGCGAATTACATTGATTTCAGAATAAAAACAACAAAAACTAAAATCCTTGAAAATTAGAGAGAGCCTCAAGTGCAGCCCCTGAAGGCTACACAACATCGGCACATTTTCCCACCTCAACGCCCAAAAATTTCAGTCCCTGTGCATTTTTTGCAGTGTATCGCAATGCACACTGAAGAAGTTGGGAGTACAACAACCCCACCATTGGTGTTAGCAAATACAATAATAACCCCCCAGCATTTATAAAATCTCAAAGTTCACAATCCATGATCCCTTAAAAGAAAGCAGCGCTAATTGGTAAATGGCACACCTGAATGGATTAGCCTGCGAACAGTTGAACTACACAAAGTCCTACGCGCTGTGCTGGTGCGCACTCAGATCAAATCCAAACAGACAATAAATAAAATATCACATAAATAGCATGAATTGAATTACATATAAAAAGTCTGCGTGAGTGCTTATTAAAAATCAATCCATTGTGATGTACAGAGCCATCACCGCACCACTGCGTGATCCCGCTGCCTGTTGGATACACACTCACCAGATATTATAACTTTCCGCGCCTTTAGACATATACTTTACGTTGTCCATGATGGCTCTCAGATCTGAAGCCAGATCCTAATGGTCACCCATATAGGAGATGTCTTTTGCTCGATCACAAATCTTTGGGCACACACACTCCAACCTCTCCTCCGATCTCATTAACTCGTATCACAAGAGAAAACAAGATCTCATAGCACACCTCTGTAAAGCTGGGTTCACACCTATGCGAATTGGATGCGCATCCAATTCGCAGACCATTTGAAAAAAATGTTGTTTTCAAGGAGTCTAGTTCACATATGTGTGTTGCAGTCACACTCAGCACTGCACAGAAAACGTGTGCATTTTCTAAGCAGCGCGGTACGAATTCCAGGCACATTCTGTTCAATGGGAACGCATCTGTGTTCTGTTGTGAACCTGCATTCTCTCCCCCTCCTCCTACACCCCCCCCCCCCAGGTCAGCTGATCCCCTGCTAGGGTTCACACCGGACTGGTGTGAACCCAGCCTAAAAGTTTTATTCCCCATAAAAACTCCCCCCCTCCTTGCAATTTGCACTTACAAAACTGATAAAAATAATGGCATGTATGATAAAAATCAATCATAAAGATGTGCAGCTGGACTCAGATCTCTCTCACCATTCTTGGAGCCTCGTCTGCAACGGTGGCCGGGATGAGCCTGAGACAGCTGGGACACAGTAGCAAGCCGTGTGGATACTGCCTAGATGCGTTTCGACATCTCGTCTTTGACAATAGGTGCGGCCACTGTCATGTGCCTGGTGGGTGAGTCTGATAGTGCAGTGGGCAACCTCACTTGCGGCCCTGGTTCGGGAACCCCTGGTAGAGTAGACAGGGAGCTCTGGAGCACAGAGGGGCACGAGGGCTGAGATGGCTGCAGTTGATGGTGTGCAGATTCCGTAGAAGCTTGTGCAAGGTAGAAGGTTGGTCGTACAGGCCAGGTCGGTAACTGGCAGACAAGTGCGGTACAGTGGGAGCAGGCAGGCGGATGGTCGGGTACAGGCAGGGTCATCAACAGGCGGGCAGCAGTGGTACACAAGGATCAGGCAGAAGAAGGGTCGTAGACAAGCTGAGGGTCGGTGCAGGCAGAGTTCAAGCAGAGTAGGCAAGCTGGGTCACAGGTACAGGAAATCACAGGAAAGTAGTCACGGAACACTTCAGGAAACGCTGTAGATCAGACAGCACCTGCTACAAGGTGCACACTGTTTAAACAGAGCCGCCCAGCGCCGCCTCCTCCAGGAGCGCGAGGAACGCAGAACAAAGTGCACACAAGTTCCCAGCACAGTCTTCTTCTAACAGCCACACGGCACGGCTCTGCACTTTTATAATATTTGTGCTAATGGACATTCCAAATTTAACCCTTGCTAGTTTAACCCCCTCGGAGTGCCAAGCAAGACCGACTTATAATGAAGTGTGTGCATTCTAAATATACACAGATAGTCAAGCGCCCCTCTGCAGATCGGTCGGGTATATCGCCAAATTTACATGTGTAATGGTACCTCTATTAAATACTTAGGAACCTTGTTACAATATGTGAAAAAGCTTATTCGGTGGATCGTAGCCCATCCATCCATACACCACCACCAGCCCCGCTGATCTAGATCTTAGACAAAAGGTCTGCTTTACCCCATGCTCTCCAAAGGGATCACTAGACTTAAACATTAAAATGATCTTATATCCTAATATGTTGATACATTGTAACTCTCTAATCATGTATTTGCTACAAATAACTCCACATTTGCAATACCATAGGAGGTATACTGTATAAACCGTGTTCTCTTTGTTCATAATAGGAAGTAGTTAATAAGAACCTTAAGGCCTCATACAAACGGGCGTATCTTTAAAAATAAACAAAACGTCGGGCCCGACGTCAAGGAAAAAAAATTGGCGTTTGTGAGCGTAAGTGAGCGTCGGAGTCAATAGGCGTTTTTAAAAAAAATCATCCCTCTGCTATTTTTCAACCTAAAAACGTCGGCGTCAAAAAACGCCGGAAAATGCCGGTACAATATTAGTTGGCGTTTGTTGGCGTTTTGCGGCGTTGGCGTCAAAAAATGCCAAAACGTTACAGCCTCAGAACGCGATGGCTGTGGGTTCTACTTTCAGCTTACTAACGCCGATGCCATCTACAGCTCAAAAACGCCGACGTTTTTATGGGGCCATTGACTAACATGGAGAGCTGCAAAAAACGTTAGGACTGTAAAAATTATGTCAGCCTTCCTTTATAACAGAGCCAAGACATGTGACCAAGGCTGGAAATGTACATATTTTAATTGAAGAAACACGGAGAGCTGCAAAAAACGCCAGAAAACGCCGGCGTCAAAAAACGTCCGTGTGTATGAGGTCTAAATCTCTCAATATAGTTAGTATTAAAATTAATAGTTCTAAAATTGCATTTATTTCCTAAGGGCTAAAATACAAATCAATGCTTGAACCAAAATTTGCATATAAAATAAAAAGCTGTAAATAGAATAAAACCGATAGGATCATATTATATTTGATTATTAGGCCAATCTAAATTTCTATACCTAATCTCATCTCTATTGGGAGGTTGTAATATATAAATAATACTATAAAAGACATCCCAATGACTTAACAGATGTCTTTAAAGTGCAGGCTTTTAATAATATGTGCGGGCATAATATTACCATTGCTATTACCACTAAAATACATTGGACTGAATAGTGTATGTTGACTACTAGAACGTGGAGGTGGTCAATAATCGCTTATAAAGCAATTAAGATCCAGCTTCACGTTCATACCTCTAGGTTGAAGAGTACTTGGCCGATATATCCATTTAGTCTCACATTTTGAAATCTCCCTTACCAAATTAGAACCCCTCCAAGCAGGAGACAGTTTCTCTATGTCCCAGAATAAGAGTCATGAGGCATCTTTATTATGATTGCAGGTGGAAGGCCAGATGACGAAACGTGTCTGTACGGCTGCACAGCAACTTACTATGATGGTAGACGCTTGAGCGGAAGGGACGTCCTGAACCTGCTGGTCGGTGAGTCAGGTCCGGTGTTTACAAGGACTTAGTGATGTCCGATATTCTTCTACTTATTAGCTTGCTTTACTTGTTTTTTTGTAAGTGCATTGGCAAAAAGAGGGGGGGGGGTCTGTGTGATAAATAAATTAATTGTTTTACATAATATCACACGATGTGGCGCCTCTTTCTTTCCTCTTATTGAGTGGTATGCTGGTTCCTGGTACCCATGGACTGTGAAGTTCCCCTGTATTACAGTGTGAGATCTATATGCTTATATGCCAAGCATGAGAGTGCAAGGCATGTGGATTCGGTGAGTTTACATCTACGTGGGGATAAGGATTCACAACTATATCTCACGCGGTGTAGTGCCAAGGGTCTACATTTTTGTGTGCATGTTTTGTAAGGACTTGAATATGGACTTATAATAAGCACCTGCTTATTACTGGGTGTATAGGTTCTTTTCAGGACTACTACTTTATTCAGTAGCACTGCTGTTTTACCTATACTGTTTAGTTTATGGTAATAGCTCTGATTTGATTCTATTATGATTTCGTCTGAAGTGGAGGGATACACTGTGATCTTTATATCCTGTATTTTTATTATGAATGTGTTCTGACACCCGTTTAGCTAAAGTTCTTTTCGTTCATCCGATGTACATTAGCCCACAGGTGCACACTACATGTGTGAATTTACAAGAAATGAATTCATTGATAGTAAACTCCTTTCCATTAGCCGTAGAACAGAAAGTCGTAATCCCTCTCAAATGGGCATTGACTTCCTGACATGCCTTACATCTTCTGCACGAGAAAAAAACATCTCTGTCCCAGAACATGCGAGGCTTCTCCGGAGGGTTCAAAACTTTAACCCCCCGCATTGATGTCAGGGAATTCCACAATAACCCCCAACATTGGTGTCAGTGGACACAGTAATAACCCCCTACCATTGGTGTCAGGAATATTAACCCCTTGCATTGGTAGTCAGTGGCAGTGACTACCACACTACTGCTAGATATGTGCTTCCTCCACCTCTCTCACTGTTTCTTGGATATTCTCCCATTAGCTATCAAATCACCCGTCATCACAGGGGAAGCTCTGATATGAGAAAGCAAAGACCTACCTCTACGAATATGTCTACAAAGACACAGTGCAGTACAAGGCATGGTAACTCAGTAATGGGGAAAAGATCTGCTAAAGGGAGACCATAGGCCATGCTGGTCTTGGACTAGTCCTTTTCTTCCTGCTTATATTTTTTTGGTGTAGCTTTCAGGGACTCTTATACAGGTAAAGCTATGTAAAACATTCAAAATAAGTGCCTACCTATACAGTTAAATCCAGCAATGCACTATCTCGCCCTGCTGTGCACATGCTTAGTTGTTCTCTACTCTCGACACTGTGCCTAAAATCAGAGCCACTAGAGGTCGACCAGCGGACGGCTTTAAGATTTACGTTTTTCCTTAATAGCAGCTGTGAACTTCAGCACTGTAAAAATTATGTAAGCCTTCCTTTATAATGGAGCCAAGACATGTGACCAAGGCTGGAAATGTACATATTTTAATTGAAGAAACTGACATACAGTGCCTTGAAAAAGTATTCATACCCCTTGAACTTTTACACTTTTTGTCATGTTGCAACGAAAAACGTAAATGTCTTTCATTAGGATTTTATGTGATAGGCCAACACAAAGTGTCACATAATTATGAAGTGGAAGAAAAATGATAAATGGTTTTCAACGTTTTTTACAAATAAATATGTGAAAAGTGTGGCATGCATTTGTATTCAGCCCCCCTGAGTCAATACTTTGTAGAACCGCCTTTCACTGCAATTACAGCTGCAAGTCTTTTTGGGGAAGTCTCTACCAGCTTTGCACATCTAGAGAGGACATTTCTGCCCATCCTTCTATGCAAAATAGCTCAAGCTCTGTCAGATTGGATGGAGAGCGTCTGTGAACAGCAATTTTCAAGTCTTGCCACATATTCTCAATTGGATTTAGGTCTGGACTTTGATTAGACCATTCTAACACATGAATATGCTTTGATCTAAACCATTCCATTGTAGCTCTGGCTGGATGTTTAGGGTCGTTGTCCTGCTGAAAGGTGACCCTCCGCCCCAGTCTCAAGTCTTTTGCAGACTCTAACAGGTTTTCTTCTAAGACTGCCCTGTATTTGGCTCCATCCATCTTCCCATCATCTATAACCAGCTTCCCCTGCTGAAGAAAAGCATCCACACAACATGATGCTACCATCAAAATGTTTCACAGTGGGGGTGGTGTGTTAAGGGTGATGTGCATGTGATAGTTAGGGGTATAAGAGTAAAGGGAGCTGAATAACAGTGTCAACTAAAACAGACTAAGACATTTTAGTCGACTAACTTAATACCATTTAATCTACTAAAATACGACTAAAACAAAAACAATTGAGATAAGTAAAATACGACTAAAACTAAAATGGCATTTTAGTCAAAAGACTAAAATGGGACTAAAACTAAAATGCCATTTTAGTCAAAAGTCTAAGCCTAAAACTAAATTGAAATTTGACGTCAGAATTAACACAGATTTTTCACTCCAGCAGTACTATTTTTTTTTTTTTTGGTTGAACTAGGTGGACGTGTGTCTATTTTCAACCAGACTAACTATGTAGCTATGTATATAATGAGTGTAAAAATTGTAGAGAAATGCTGAAAGTGGTTGTCTACCCAGAAAAAAAAAATTAAAAAATAAAAACCTGCAAGACAATAGCATAATGAGCTAGTAAGCACCGCATACTAGCTCATTATGAAATACTCACCTTGAAACAAAGATCCGACTGGACTGCTCGGTCCCCTCTGAGGGAGCGGACATCTTCCCTCGGGTCTTGCTTCTGGGTACACGGCTCGGGCGCTGTGACTGACCGAAGCCGCGGGACCTGTCTTTCCGGCAAGGTCCGGCTTTTTGCCGGGACATACACGGCGCATGCGCCGTAATGCCGCAGAAGATTAGAAGGGGAGTATATCTCCTAAACCATAGAGGTTTAGGAGATATTAATTTTAACTACAGGTAAGCCTTATTATAGGCTTACCTGTAGGTAAAAGTAAACAAAATGGGTAGACAACCACTTTAAATAATGCATTACAATGTAACTACACCCATTAGATTTTAGATGACTAAAATGTAGGACATTTTAGTCGACTGAAACGTAGGACATTTTAGTCGACTGAAACGTAGGACATTTTAGTCGACTAAAATGTCCTATAGATTTAGTCGACTAAATAGGACTAAAACAATTGCAAAAGACTAAAATGGGACTAAAACTAAAATGCCATTAGTCCTAAGACTAAACTGAAATTTGCTGCCAAAATGAACACTGCTGAATACAAATGCACACCACACTTTTCAGATATTTAGTTTTTAAAAATTTGGAAAACCATTTATCATTTTCCTTCCAACTCACAATTATGTGCCACTTTGTGTTGGTCTAGCACATAAAATCCCAATAAAATACATTTACGCGTTTGATTGTAACATGACAAAAGCGAGTTGCCAAGTTTGTTTAAAAAAGTTTTATCTGGAGGTTTGGGACACGCTCATACTAATTATCCCATCTTCCCAGACTTATCTTTTTCTTCTTTATAGAATATAAACGACTTAATCTTTATGCAGCATAGGCAATCAGAGGACATGTTTGAGGAGCTGACAGTGTATGCACATGGTGTTTTCACGGAATGTTCAGTGCTCAGAAAAGTTGCGCAAGAATTTATCAAAGATAGGAAACATGAAGGTACTCACCAGGAATCTTGAGGAAGGTTTAGAGTGATGCTGCCTTTGATTTTCTCTCCAAAGCTCAGGTACCCCACTGTGGCCAGAGAGATGTACAAAACTGTCACTATTGCCATACCAATGTTCAAAGCTTTTGAAAACTCTTTCTTGTCCCTCATTTGGTTTTCCAGGGGAAGAACCTATAACAAGAGACATTAAGACAAGGCATAACACCATTGTTCAGAGTTTTGTATTGCAGCTAAACTGATCTTTTATTTGTATTAGAAAGAAGGCAAAATTCAGCTCAGATGCATACAACTCACCATTAAAAAAATATCAGATGTTTTATTTTTAGTTTACCATTGTATCCCTATGGTATAAGTACTAAAACAATTAACCCACCAAAACGCTGTAGGTGGAGTCTGATAGGCCGAGTCACCTTTTGAAATATATCTCTTTTTAACTCTCTCTGCCACAGTTCCTGACTTTGTTCCCATCCAATTGAGATTCCTGCTGCTGTGGATACAGAACAAATGTTCACATACCTCCTGTTCCATTCTCCTTTATTATAAAATAAATGTGCAGTGCAAAATATGATGCATCTGGATAGTTATGCCAATAATTTGCTGTAACCTTTAAAGTGGTTTTATGGGCTCGAGGTTTTTTACCTCCATGCATTTAATGCAAGAAGGTAAAAAACGTGTTGTGTGCAGAAGCCGCCCCCCCCCCCCCCCAATACTTCTGGGTCTCTTCCTCCTTTTTGGCTGAGACAGCAGTGGGAGCCACTGGTTCCCGCAACTGTGAAGTTCAGCCAGTGTGTGAATGGGGAGAGAGCAGGAGCGGGGCTGAGCCAAGCTCCGTGTGTGAATGGACACATAGAGCAGTTCCGCTTGCTATGGGGACACTCGGCAGGAGGGAGGGGCCAAGAGTACCTTCAAAAGACCAGAGAAGAGGAAGAGCGGAGCTGCTCTGTGCAAAACCACTGCGCAGAGCAGGTAAGTATGACGTGTGTTCTTTTTTTTTTTTTTTTTTATCTTCCTCTAATATCACTTTAACCGCTTACCCACCGCGCGCCGTCTTTTCACGGCGGCAGTGGGGGAGCGCTAAATAAACGGTGATTCGCATTTGGCCACCAGTGTGCCCGCGGCTCGGGCGGACCCGATGTCCGCCGGCGAGCCGCGATGAGCGGCAACAGAGAAAGAACGGGGAACCGCAGATGTCAACACGGCGGTTCCCTATTCTGACAGTGCAGGCATGGGAGATCTACTGATCCCTGTCACTGGGATCAGTTAGATCTCTCATGCCCATGTTAGCCCAACCCCCCCACAGTAAGAACACACCCAGGGAACACTATTAACCCCTAGCTCTCCCCCTGCAGGTTAACCCCTTCACTGCCAATGACATTTATACAGTAATCAGTGGACATTTAAATTTCTGATCGCTGAATAAATGTCATTGGTCCCAAAAAAGTGTCAAAATGTTCCGACATGTCCCCCCCAATACCGCATTACCGCTAAAAATCGCAGATCGCCGCCAAAATAAAAAAAAAAATAAAAACCCCAGAAATGAATTCTCACCATCCGTAAACGCGGCCACTTTTGCGCAAACCAATCAATAAACGCCGATTGCAATTTTTTTTATCGCAAATATGAGGAATTATATAAATCGGCCAAAAACGGTGAAAAAAAAATGTTTTTTTATATTTTTTTTTTTGGATTTAAATTTTAGCAAAAAGTAAGAAATTTGGGTTTTTTTGCAAAATGGTCGCTCTTCTTTTGTTTATAGCGGCGATCAGAAATGACGCAGAGGCGATCAAATACCACCAAAAGAAAGCTCTATTTGTGGGAAAAAAAGGACGCAAATTTCGTTTGGGTACAACATCGCATGACCGTGCAATTGTCAGTTAAAGCGACGCAGCGCCGAATCGCAAAAAGTGCTCTGGTCCTAAAGCTGCAAAACCTTCCGGGGCTGAAGTGGTTAAGGGCATTACAAATTATTGTTATACCAAGAAAGGTCATTACCATACCTGACCAAAGGCTTATGAACACCTGACCATCACATCTATATAAGCTGGTTGGAAATTCTTTTCCATAACCATGGGCTTTAAATGTATGGTTTGCAGAATTAACAGTCTCCACTTTTAGGAAAAGTTTGCACAATATTTTGAAGAATATTTGTGGGAATGTATGTCCATTCAGCCCAAAGAGCATTTGTAAGGTCAGGTACTGATGCTGAAAGAGAAGATCTGGCTCCCCTGTCAGCGTTCCAGTTCACCCCAAAGGAGTTTAAAAAGCTCAAAGTCAAAACTCTGCAGGCCACTTGGGCTCCTCCTTACGAAACTCATCAACAATGTCTTTATAGAACTGCCTTTGTGCAAAAGGGTAAAGGCAAGCTGGGACAAAAAAGGACCTTCTTGAAGCTGTTGCTTCAAGGTTGAGGATGTGCTATTGTCTACAATGGCTTTGTATGCTGTAGCATTAACAATACACTGCACTGGAAATGCCGAAACCTGACATTCTGGGTTGCAATCAGCATTCCAATTCACTTCAAAGGTGTTTAATAGGCTTTTTCATGCCGTTGATCTTCTCCAGCCTCTTTCAGCCACTTATTGTCTACATAAACTGGCTCCATCCTCAGAAGGCACGATTCCCCTGCTTCCCGATAGTGACAACGATGAGCCATGTCTGCACAATGTGTGTAGGCACAGTTCACACATGGGGGACAGTTGTCAGCCTATAACAGAGGTGCCTGAACATGGACCTTTCTCATGGAATCACAGAATGTTAAGTTAATGAAAGCTGCAAATTTGAAAATACAAAAAAAGCAACTTTTGAAATGACCTTAACATGTTAAAGATTGCGTGAGATTTTAACGGTAAAATGTGGCCATAGTCATGGAATAAGCTAGTTTCCCTTTAGATAAAATCAAAATGCTTGTGCTGATGACACATATTGATATCCATGACCTGCTGTAATTATTTGGCATTTATAAAACTGCTGTCAATGGCATGGTTATAAAATCTCTTGCAGTAAAGGTCTGTTAATTTTTCCCCCTTTATTTGGAAGAGCCTGATGGTATATTATTACCAGAGGCTTTACTGCTATCTGTGGCACCGAATGACCATCTATCACGTCATGATCTACTTCCATAACAAATTGCGGCCATGGTTATATAGCGCCATTACAAATATACACTGAATTTGTAGGAAGTGGACCGTTTTAGGGATGATAAATGACGATATTAAGAACATATGAAACAGCGGGGAGCTCAGGAAAAAAAATTCCTAGCTCCAAAGTTAAATCATTTATATATATATATATATATATATATGGGCTAGGACCAACTCTAGGCAACACATAAAGTCAATATGCAAACTGCCAAACAATACCAGAGAAAGACCACTCTATATACCATATTTTTGTGTTTTCTTGCACGGTGCCTTGCGCATAAGGAACATCAATCTACAAAATTCTTTGGAAGTGTTTGAAATTCTGTAATTAACAGTTGCCTCGGCAGACTAGCAATTAAAGGAGTTGTACAGGCAGAAGGTTATCTTAATTCATTTGATGCATTAAGATAAAAAAACCTTCTGCAGCCTCCCCCCCAGCACCCCCTAATTATTTATCAGAGCCCCTTCTCTCCCCAGTGATGTCCACAAGTGTCTTAGCTGCCCCAGACACTCCTCCTGATTGGCTGAGACACAGCAGTGGGGCCATTGGTTCCCGCGGCTGTCAATCAAAATCAGTCAGCCAATCAGGAGAACGAGAGAGGGAGGGGCCGAGTTGGGGTTCCATGTCTGAATGGATACACAGAGCTCTGAATCGGCTTGGGTGCCCCCATAGAAAGCTGCTAGCTGAGGGAGCACTCAATAGGAGGAAGGGGCCAGGAGCAGCAAAGAGGGACCCAAGAAGATGAGGATCGGGGCTGCTCTGTGCAAAATAAAGCATAGCATGTTTATTAATTTTAAGGGAAAAAAAAGAGCCTTTACAATCACTTTAAGAACCAATTAGTAATCATCATACCCTCCTCATTATTGTGAAGGAATAAGGTGTTTTTATTTTTTTTACCTTAATTCATTTTCTGCATTAAGATTAAGGTAAAACACCTTCCATTATTAGCTCCCCCCAGATACTTACCTGGCTCCTCTTTCGATCCAACGCTGTGCCTGAAAGCAGCAGCACTGCGCTCGCTCTCTTCTCACAAGTCATAAAGCCAGCAGCAGGAGCCATTGGCGACTGCTGTTGGCAATCAAATCCTGTAAGAAGGGACAGGGGGCATGGGAAGGAATAGAGGTCACAACGCTCTGTATGTCCATGGACACACATAGCGCAGCTCAGGAGTGAGCCTGAATGTGCGCCCCCATAGTGGCTATGGTGGTGCACACAAAGGAGGAGGAGCCTACAGTGTCGGTAGGGGACCCCAGAAGAGGAGGTTTGGGGCTAATCAACATATTTACCGTATTTATCAACTTAAGAAAAAAAGATTCAATATTATCAACACTGACGGCATAGATGAGCAAAGAGTAAACAGTTCTAGTGAAGAACTTAGTGCTTGGTTTTGATGATGAAACAAAGAAAATTGGAGCCTACATGAGTCTGTAAGGTGAAATATTAATGTATTTTTAACACTGAATTTGGAATAGCTATATAACTGGTCATATGTGTGGTTTACTAATATGAATTGCTGCACAACAAAAAATGCAATAAAGCTAAGTTCATACTTGTGCGTTACGGGACTGTGAGCAAAATTGTGGATGTACCCACAACACAAAAAAACACGCATCCCCTTTTGCAGGCACACGGCAGTGCCATTTATTCTTACTGTTGCCCAACGCACCTTGCTAACAAAGTCTCATGTATTTTGGTAAAGGGCAATTTAAAAAAAGGCCATGCACTTCTCTTGTAGGATTTTTGCATGTTGCCCCTAAACACAACATGCAAGATCGCGCAAAACTTGTATAGGTGTGAACAGAGTGTAAGAGCGTACAATATATGCGCACACAAATCCAGGGCCCTGAAAACATTAAATTGTGTATATTGATGTGTTGGTACATTGCATAGAGTATACCAATTTAAATTGCCCGGCTGTAGTTATAAAACAAAATAACGGGTGCACCTCCAATATCTTTCTGTTGATATTTTGTTCCTATAAGCAAAAGATTGGCCCTTATCCCCACTAATTTTGAACTGCTGTTTACCCAACAGTCAGACTTCCTCACTTCTTTCGTTGTAACACCATCATACCCCATTGTACAGTGTTGCATGAGAAATTCTCCCTAACAGGAGCAAATGCAGTAAAATCAATCTCCCCTAAAAGAGTGCAACTTTCAAATGTATCTAGGTGGGACAGAAGCCTTCTGCCAGTTATTGTATGCATCCCTCACTAAGCACCACCAGTATAAGTGTGCCCATCCCTTATCACACATATCAGCCTTTTGGAGGGGTCCTCCAAAGGTTGCTAAGAATTCCTTGAGCAATGAGCAACTTCTGCCTTTGCATTAACCACTGTCACCAAAGATCCTTTTAGTTATCTGTAAGGGGTACTCTTTCCAAATTATTATTATAAGTATACAGGATTTATATAGTGCGAACAGTTTGCGCAATGATTTAGAACATGAGGGCAGACTGTACAATTTCAATACAATTCAATACAGGAGGAATCAGCGTGCCCTGCTCGAAATAACCACAAATGTAAGGAGCAATTTCCTCACTGACCTTCAACGAATGTACCGCTGATATGGCAATTAGTAGGGGTTCCCTGAGCTCAGAAAGGTATTTCAAGGGTTCCCCCGTGTTACAAAGGCTGAGGAAGGCTGCACTGGATTGGAATATTCACAATTCAGATCCAATACCCAGTTTACACCATGGACAGAGGCTGGATATTGTTTGTATGTCTGGAAGATGAGACCTTTCACTGCCATAGAATTATAAGGGCTAGGCAATCACTGGCTGAAATCAAGTCCACAGCCACAATATCATAACCAAATTTATATTTATCAGAATCATGGAAGGAGCAGCTGGATAACATGCAGATTAAGGACTCTGTCTGAAATCTCCATACCCCATCATCAATATCTCCAGACCCCTTCAGGGTCTAACCAACTCCTGATGGCTTCATAAAGTAAACCTGTCACTACCAGCGTACTATTATATACAAGCCCAGTTTAAAAAAAGCTGGGACGCTGTACAAAATCTACATAAAAAACAGAATGTATAGATTTGCAAATTTCATAAATCCATATTCTATTCATAATAGAAAATATAAAACACATCAAATGTTTAAAATAAGAAAATGTACTATTTTAAGCAAAAAATAAGCAAATTTTGAAATTGATAGCAGCAACACATCTCAAAAAGGTTGGGACATTTTGGTCCTGCCCACGCATAATGTCTTTCTTGAATAAGGTGATTTGGTTTATCCTAATGGTTACCACTATTCTGGTTCCGCTGACAGTCGAGGTGTGCCTGTTGGGTCTGGTGGACCCCTTAGCCCACCGCCGGGCAGGCAGAATCCTCCTGGGACTTCTGCTCTTCTATGCACAGAAAGCCATTATACTCAAATGGAAATCACTGACTGCTCCATCTATAAAGTTCTGGAAACATCTGCTCAAGACAGCTCTACCGCTATATAAGGCCACCTACTTGTCAAGAGGGTGTGACAAAAAGTTTCACAAGATCTGGAATACATGGGTAGAAGCTCCAAATACAAATCCAGGTTTTCAGGATGATTGAGGTGGGATAATCAGAGTGTTGCTCTCTTATATGTAGCTAGGATTACTATTTCTAGTGAAATGGGTGGGTGGCCCCTGGAGCCGGGAAAAGAGGACATTTTCCTGTTGTGCCTAAAAGCAGCAGGTTCCTGGCAAACTCCTATATCCCTAAATGGATAAATTGAGCATACAAGTGTTTGGTTCGTCTAAGATATTAGTTGAATACTAGATTCTTATTTTCTTTTTTTTTTTTTCATTGTACATTTCGAGCCTGGGTATGCCCAAAAGGCTCTGCTTTGTAACTCACATTTAAAAACTCAATTAACATCATTTTTAAAAAAAGTTGGGACAGGATCATGTTTACTAAGGTGTAGCATCCCCTCTTCTTCTAAGAATGCTCTGTAAATATCTGGGAACTGGGATACAGACTACATATAAATGGCATCCTGTAGATTGGAGAACACTTTTTAATCCAATATTAGATTAGATTATAACAGATGAATCTCATATAGGTAAAAAAAAATCAGTGTGTCTACCTCCAGCAAAATAATGTATCTCACAAAAGTCAGTACACCCCTCACATTTCTGTAAATATTTTATTATATCTTTTCATGTGACAACACTGAAGAAATGACACTTTGCTACAATGTAAAGTAGTGAGTGTACAGCTTGTATAACAGTGTAAATTTGCTGTCCCCTCAAAATAACACAACACACGGCCATTAACCATTCCTGACCACGCACTGCCTTTTTACTGCGGCAGTGTGGCTGCATTCCGAGAATCGCCGTAAATAAGCGTGAGTGTGCCCGCGGCTCGGGGGGACCCAATGTCCGCCGGCGAACCGCGATGAGCTGCCAGAGGGAAAGAAGGGGGAACCGCCAATGTAAACATGGTGGTTCCCCATTCTGACAGGCGGCATGTAAGAGATCTACTGATCCCTGTCACTGGGATCAGTTAGATCTCTCATGCCCCTGACAGCCAAGCCCCCTCACAGTTAGAACACGCCTAGGGAACACAGTTAACCCCTAGATCTCCCCCTGCAGGTTAACCCCTTCACTGCCAAAAAAAAGTGTCAAAAATGTCCGACATGCCCGCACCAATATCAAAGTCCCGATAAAAATCGCAGATCGCCGCCATTACTAGTAAAAAAAAAATGTAAAAATGCCAGAAATTAATTGTCATGGTTTGTAAACGCAGAACCTTTTGCGCAAACCAATCAATAAATGCCGATTTCAATTTTTTTTTAACCAAAAATATGAGGAAAAATATAAATCAGCCAAAACCGATGAATACATTTGTTTTTTATATATTTTTTTGGATTTGTATTTCAGCAAAAAGTAAGAAATATTGTTTTTTTTTTTGCAAAATTGTCGCTTTTTTTGTTTATAGCGACGATCAGAAATGATGCAGAGGTGACCAAATACCACCAAAAGAAAGCTCTATTTGTGAGAAAAAAAAGGCACAAATTTTGTTTGGGTACAACGTCGCAGGACCACGCAATTGTCAGTTAAAGTGACATAGTACCGAATCGCAAAAAGTGCTCTGGTCCTGCAGTAGGAAATCCTTCCGGGGGTGAAGTGGTTAACGTCTAAACCGCTGGCAACAAAAGTGAGTACACCCCTAAGTGATAATGTCCAAATTGGGCCCAATTAGCCATTTCTCCTTCCTGGTGTCATGTGACTACATGCGATACCAGGTGTCAGGTGTGAATGGGGAGCAGGTGTGTTAAATTTGATGTTATTTCTCTCACTCTCTCATACTGGTCACTGGAAGTTCAACATGGCACCTCCTGGCAAAGAACTCTCTGAGGATCTGAAAAAAAGAATTGTTGCTCTACATAAACATGGCCTAGGTTATGAGAAGATTGCCAAGACCCTGAAACTGAGCTGTAGCACAGTGGCCAAGACCATACAGCGGTTTAACAGGAGAGGTTCCACTTAGAACAGGCCTTGCCATGGTCGACCAAAGAAGTTGAGAGCACGTGCTCAGCGTCATATCCAGATGTTGTCTTTGGGAAATAGATGTATGAGTGCTGCCAACATTGCTGCAGAGGTTGAAGGGGGAAGGGGTTGGGATTCAGCCTGTCCGTGCTCAGACCATACGCCGCACACTGCATCAAATTGGTCTGCATGGCTGTCATCCCAGAAAGAAGCCTCTTCTTAAGATGATGCACAAAACAGCCTGCAAACAGTTTGCTGAAGACAAGCAGACAAAGGACATGAATTACTGGAACCATGTCCTGTGGTCTGATGAGACCAAGTTAAACTTATTTGGTTCAGATGGTGTCATGCGTGTGTGGCGGCAACCAGGTGAGGAGAACAAAGACAAGTGTGTCTTCCCTACAATCAAGCATGGTGGTGGGAGTGTCATCGTCTGGGGCTGCATGAGTGTTGCGGGTACTGGGGAGCTACAGTTCATTGAGGGAACCGCGAATGCCAACATTTACTCTGACATACTGAAGCAGAGCATGATCCCCTCCCTTTGGAGACTGTGCCACAGGGCAGTATTCCAACATGATAACGACCCAAAACACACCTCCAATATGACCACTGACTTGCTAAGGAAGCTGAGGGTAAAGGTGATGGACTGGCCAAGCATGTCTCCAGACCTAAAGCCTATTGAGCATCTGTGGGGCACCCTCAAATGGAAGGTGGAGGAGCGCAAAGTCTCTAACATCCACCAGCTCTGTGATTTCGTCATGGAGGAGTGGAAGAGGACTCCAGTGGCAACCTGTGAAGCTCTGGTGAACTCCATGCCCAAGAGGGTTAAAGGCAGTGCTGGAAAATAATGGTGGCCACACAAAATATTGACACTTTGGACCCAATTTGGACATTTTCACTTAGGGGTGTACTCACTTTTATTGCCAGTGGTTTAGACAATAATGGCTGTGTGTTGAGTTATTTTGAGGGGCAGCACATTTACACTGTTATACAAGCTGTACAATCACTACTTTACATTGTAGCAAAGTGTCATTTCTTCAGTGTGGTCACATGAAAAGATAGAATAAAATATTTACAAAAATGTGAGGGGTGTACTCAATTTTGTGAGATACTGTGTGATGAACGGAGGGTAAATCATGAAGAAGGAGGAGGGTGGGACTAAATGCATTGAGCATTCCCTAGCTAGAGAGTGAGATAGGGGCAAAATTATTTAAAGGCAAACAAACAACAATGCATGTGTAACATGATAATAATAAACTTAAAGTATACAAAATACATAAAAGCAAAGTTTTTTAAAGTTTTGTTTTGGATTGAGTAGGAAAGGACCCATGTCAGTTTTTTTATTGCTGTGTCCTTACAGGGAATATTTCCTCTCTCTAATTGCCCTAAAAGACCATTATTACCAGTAGGGAATACTCAGCTCAGGTGTGTTTCAATCCATTCCAAGCCCACCTGAGCTTTTCCACCAGAAAGGTGTCACTGCCCACCACCAATCATAAGTGGCAGATGCACCCCCCGCCCCTTGCAAATGGGGGATGTATATGTGAAGGTACGGAGCAGGGAACGCCTTGGGGGCCGCTTATGATTCTTGAGGTGCGATGACAGCTTTCTGGTTGGATAGCTCAGGTGGCCTCAAACTAGGATCTTAGCATGCCTGAGCTCATCCCTAATCGCCAGGAACTAAAAGGGATAGGAAACCAGAACATGTGGTAAGGGATAGACTTCTAACTGGAAGACTTGACCTAGTGACAAGTGTCTAAGAAAAGAGAAGAATTCCCCTTAATTTGTAGAAATGTAGAAAATGAAAATTTATGCTGTGATATAATAATGAATTTACTAAAATTAGATCCTGTCTAAATTGGCCCTCCTATATGTATGCGAGTTAGGGACCTTAGATTGTAAGCTCTTTGAGGGTAGGGACTGATGTGAATGTACAATGTATATGTAAAGCTCTGCGTAAATTGACAGCGCTATATAAGTACCTGAAATAAATAATACTGCATGCCCAGTACAAGCTTGATGAAAAAAAGCAAACTAAATTTCATTAAGTTAGGGTTTGCATAGCCTATAAAAATGTATATGCAAATAAGCATATGCCATCTGTGAAGCCTTCTAGTAGAACTCCAGCCAAAATGTTTTCTTAGTTTTGGATAGAGGGTAATAAGGTTAGAACACCTCTCTAGTTTGCATTGCTTTCATTGAACCCTATGATATCCTCTCAATAATGATAATTGTCTCTATGCACAGGAAGTGAGGAGAAACCTGAACTAAGAGCAAATAATACAGCGGGTCTAACCCCTCTCCCACATACTATAGATAGGTATGCAAAGTTCCCAACTCTCCCTGATTTCGTGGGGCTTTCTCTGATTTGGAACAAAGTCCCTCTGTCCCTTTTTCCTCCTTGTGTGTCTCTCATTTTGGTCTGATCTATATAGTTGTATATAAAATGCACTTTTTATCTTTCAAAAAGTGTTTCCTAGTGCTAAACCTTTCATCCAATTTCTAAATTGCCGCATTTGTAAATTTCCAAAGCCAGTATAAAGGAATAGTAGTGGTTAAAAAAAAGCACTTGTGGGTTTAACTAATCATTTTTTTTAATTCTCCTTTAACCACTTGCCGACCGTGTAACGTTGTTACGCGGCCGCAAGTGGCACCCATTGTTCTGGGAGGACGTGTAATAACACCCTCCCAGAATCGCGCACACGGGAGTCTCTGTGCTCGCCGGGTTCCCGAGACCCGGCAGTTTACCGATTGAGGTAAAGGGCCATTGGCAGCAGCCCTTTACCACGTGATCACGCCGTCCAATGACGGCGTCATCACAATGTAAACACTGCAGGGTCATCAAGAGTGTCAGCTCTCTCATCTCCTCACAACGATCCAGTTTGTGAGGAGAAGAGAGAGATCGATGCCCTGCAGTGACAGCCTGTGAGTTTTTTGAAAATTCTATAGTGCCCAGCAGTGCCCAGCAGAATTCAAGTTCTGCTGATAGTGCCACCAGTGCCATATCTGTGCCACCATAGTGCCGTCATTGCCACCACAGTGCCATCAGTGCCACTAAAGTGCCATCAGTGTCACTACAGAGCCCATCTGTGCCACCAGAGTGCCCACCTGTGCCACCAGAGTGCCCACCAGTGCCACCTGTGCCCATCAGTGCCACATGTGCCCATCAGTGCCACTACAGCGCTCGTCTGTGCAATCAGTGCCACACCAGTGCCACATCAGTGCCACACCAGTGCCGCATCAGTGCCGAGCCAGTGCCACATCAGTGCCACACCAGTGATCATCTGTGCCACCTGTGCCACTACAGTGCTCAGCCAAACTACAGTACTCATCTGTGCCATCAGAGTGCCCATCAGTGCCACCTGTGCCCACCAGGGCCACCTATGCCCATCAGTGCCACCAGTGCCCATCAGTGCTACCTGTGCTAATCAGTGCCACTACAGTGCTTAGCTGTGCCATCAGTGCTACCTGTGCTAATCAGTGCCACTACAGTGCTTATCTGTGCCTTCAGTGTCACCGCAGTGCCCCACGTGCCCATCATTGCCACACCAGTGCCGCCATCAGTGCCACACCAGTGCCACACCAGTGATCATCTGTGCCACCTGTGCCACTACAGTGCTCAGCCAAACTACAGTACTCATCTGTGCCATCAGAGTGCCCATCAGTGCCACTACAGTGCCACCTGTGCCCACCAGTGCCCATCAGTGCTACCTGTGCTTATCAGTGCCACTACAGTGCTTAGCTGTGCCATCAGTGCTACCTGTGCCACTACAGTGCTTATCAGTGCCTTCAGTGTCACCGCGGTGCCCCACGTGCCCATCAGTGCCACACCAGTGCCACCTGTGCCTTTATTGCCACTAACGTGCTCATCAGTGCTACTACAGTACTCATCAGTGCTACATTTGTGCATCTACAGTAATCCATCTTTGCCATCAGTATCAAATCAGCTCAACCAGCGTGTCCTTCAGTGCTACCTGTGCCCACCAGTGCCACCTGTGCTCATCAGTGCCCACCTGTGCCCATCAGGGCCACCTGTGCCCATCAGTACCAATACAGTGCTTCTGTTTTATCACTGTCACTACAGTGCTACACCAGTGCCACACCAGTACCACCTGTGCCTTCATTGCCATCAGTGCCACTACAGTGCTCATCTGTGCCTTCATTGCCACTAAAGTGCCCATCAGCGCCACTACAGTGCCCAATAGTGCACATCAGTGCCCATAAGTGAGCGCTCATCAGTGCCGGTCAGTGCCAGCTAATCAGTGCAGCCGCAGTGCATTAGTGCACATCAGTGCAACCTCATCAGCGCCCATCAGTGTATCCACATCGAACTAGTATGGCAAAAAAATATTCTGCTGAGGAGGCATACCAGATTCTGAGCCTGAGCCTGAGCGAAGAGAGCAGCGGGGAGCTCTCTGAGTCTGCGTCCAATTCTGATTCGGATTATGAGCCCATTCTAAGCAGTGGGTCTGATTCAGAATCGGAGGAAGAACTGGTGCCCAGGAAACTAAGGCGTTCTGGTGAGGAGCAGCAGGCTACTACAAGTAGTGCAGTGCCATCCACCTCTGACGCAGTGCCATCTACATCTACCGCAATGCCAACCACCTTTAGTGCAGTGCCACTCCAACAAAGGCCAAGGACCCATGCCAGCCTTCCCTATGCCCTACAGAACCCCCTGTGGCTTCCATCTAGTTTCGGAGCAGCAAACCTCCCTCCTTTTACCGCCCAGCCAGGTGTCCAGGTGAACACCGAAGGTTTTGCACTAATTGATTTTTTTAATTAAATTTTTACTGAGGACTTTCTGTCATCCATCGTGGCCCAGTGCAACCTTAATGCCCGGCAGTTCATCGCAGACAACCCCCGTTCTAGTTATGCCCAACCTTTTGAATGGCGGGAACTTACTGTGGCCGAATTTAGACTTTTTTTAGGCCTAACATTTAATATGGGAATCACAAAAAAAAAACGAACTGTACTCTTATTGGTCTACTAAACCCATTCACCACATGCCAATTTATTTGTCCCTCATGCCAAGGTCAAGATACCTTAGAATTATGCGCTTCCTCCACTATAATGATAACACGCAGTGCCCTCCAGGCAATGACCCAGCTTTCGATAAATTATTTAAAATTCGCCCCCTTCTAAAATTTTTTTCTGAAAAATGTCCCCAATTATATACTCCCAAACAAAACATCTCTATTGACGAGTCCCTTGTAAAATTCACAGGCAGACTGGCCATAAAACAGTTTATCCCCAGCAAAAGGGCCCGATATGGGGTAAAGGTATATAAACTTTGGGACAGAGCCACCGGATACATCTATTCCTTCTTGGTCTATGAAGGAAAGGACACCCAACTGCACCCCCGTGAATGCCCTGAATATATTGGAGCCAGTGGAAAGGTTGTTTGGGAGCTTATCTATCCACTACCTGGAAAAGGATACCACCTTTATGTGGATAATTTTTATTGAAGTTTGCCCCTCTTCCGCAACCTTTTCCTGAGGCAGACTCCAGCATGCGGTACGGTCCGAGCCAACAGAAAGGGTTTCCCGCAAAGGCTCGTTCACGAAAGGCTACAAAAGGGGGAGACGGCGTCTTTGCAGAACCAGGAGCTATTGGCCGTCAAGTGGAGGGACAGACGGAACGTCCACATGCTGACTTCAGTACACAACGACACCTATGTGGAAATCCCCAGGAGGAGAGGAGGCACAATCCGTAAGCCATCTTGTGTCAATAATTACAATTTGTTCATGGGGGGTGTCGACTTCAATGACCAGATGATCGAACCCTGCCTTCCCACAAGAAAATCCCACCACTGGTACAAAAAAGTTTCCATACACCTTTTCAGTTTGGCCATGTATAATAGTTATATCATTTACCAAAAATCAACCCAGAACCCCATATCCTTTCTAGAATACCATGAAGGCCCACCAAAAAACATTCGCTCGGATGCAGTGAGCAGACTACAAGAACGGCACTTTCCTGAAAAACTCCCCTTGCGTGAAACAGGCCAAAGACGCCAGAAAAAATGCCGGGTGTGCTCCAAAAGTGGAGGTAGAAGAGACACCGTATTTTTTTGTCCCCAATGCCCTTCTCAACCAGGCCTCTGTATAGGTGACTGTTTCTGCCGTTACCATACTTCACTACATTATTAGTGAAGTATGGTAAACGTAATTGTCATTTACAGCCACACCCCTTATGCCACTGCACTGCTGATACCGCTGCCTTCTTCGGAACTGACCCTGGCCTGCTATACGACCACGCTTCTGCCTCACGCTAAAAACACATCTGCCTGCTTCGGAACTGACCCTGGCCTGCTATACAACCACTCTTCTGCCTCACGCTAAAAATACATCTGCCTGCTTCGGAACTGACCCTGGCCTGCTATACGACCACTCTTCTGCCTAATGTTAACATACCTCTGTCTGCTCTGGAACTGACCATGGACTGGTTGACCACGTTTTTTTGCATACCTCCTGGACTGATCTTTTAGCCTGCTGCTGGAGTAATGGGATTCACACACAGGGGTCTCACATATGTGAGGGGCTCCAGAATTTGTTTTTCTGGATGAAAAAACTACAATTTTAGTTTTCTCATTTCTGGATTAGGGTCTGGAGACTCGGAGGCTTCAAAGCGATTTGGGTGGGAGAAGCCTCTACCCCGTCCCCATTCTTTCCTGGCCTGCTACCCGTACTATGGATCCTGTTCCTGCCTACTACCAGGATCAATATTTTGGCACTGCCGGAAATATCTCCAACTGCACTGACCCTAGACTGTATATGGACAGTACCCCTGCCTGCATGGACTATGGACAATATTCCTGCCTGCTGCCTGGAGAATTCTGTTCGCTGTCGCTGACCACATCCCTGCCTGCTGCCTGGATCAGGGCTGTCCTCCTGTGGACCATGGCACTACTAAACCCACAGGTAATCTTTTGTTTGCCCTTTGCTCAGCAGAATGTTTTTTTGGGGTGTAATTCTTGGCATGTACATGCTATATCTTAGAAATATAAAGAGCTTTCAAAAATGTGATAGGTTGTCAGGAAATTAGATGCATAATGTATGTCCCTAGAACACCTGATGGTGCTCCTTGGATGTTGGGCCTCTGGATGTGGCCAGGCTGTGTAAAAGTCTCACACATGTGGTATCGCCATACTCAGGAGGAGTAGCAGAATGTATTTTGGGTTTTCATTTTTGCTATGTACATGCTGTGTTGGAAATATCTTATAAATGAACAACTTTGTGTAAAAAAAAGTGTATTCATTTTTTTTCCACATTTTCCAAAAACTTCTGGAAAAAAATGAACCATTCAAAAGACTCATTATGCCTCATAGATTATACGTTGGGGTGTTAGCTTTCCAAAATGGGGTCATTTTGTGGGCGTTTCCATTGTTGAGCTGCTCCAGGGCCTTCAACAGTGTAATAGGTGGTTGAGTAATGAGATGTGTAATTTATGCTCCAAAAACGCCTTAAGGTGCTACTTCAATGTTGGGCCAGGCTATGTGGCCAGGCTGTGTAAAAGTCTCACATATTTGGTATCGCCATACTCAGAAGGAGTAGCAGAATGTATTTTGGGGTGTAATTTGTGGTATGTACATACCACGTGAGAGAAATAACCTGTTAACATGACCATTTTGTGGGGAAAAAAAAATCTTCATTTTGCAAAGAATTGTGGGAAAACCATGCCTCTTATTTGTATTTGCACTTTCCTGGCTTGTTAGGGTCTCAAGAAATGAGATAGGCCATCAGTATATCAGGTGTGATCAGGTGTGATCAATTTTCAATGATTGCCACCATAGCTTGTAGACTTTATAACTTTCTCAAATACCAAATAATATACACTTATTTGGGTTATTTTTACCACAAATATGTAGCAGTATAAATTTTAGCAAAAATGTATGAAGAAAAATTATTAATTAGCAAAATTTGAAATTTTAATTAGAAATAAAGAAAAATGCAATTTTTTACAAAATTTGCGGTCTTTTTTCATTTATAGCGCAAAAAATAAAAAACCCAGCACTGATTAAATGCCACTAAAAGAAAGCTCTATTTGTGTGAAGAAAAGGACAAAAAAATCATATGGGTACAATGTTGCATGACTGAGTAATTGTCATTCAAAATGTGAGAGTGCTGAAAGCTGAAAATTGGTCTGGTTAGGAAGGGGGTTTAAGTGCCCAGTTGTCAAGTGGTTAAGGGCATGGTGGGGATGTGTCCTATGCCTACATATTTTTGCTAATAGGCATCCCTCATTCCAATATCAAAAAGTTGGGAGGCATGGGTTTGGGATAATGTGCAGCCTTCCAAAGTACACAGTTTATATGGCATTTTAAGCTTCCCAGGTGGAGATCTGATGTCACACACTGCACAGCACAGAGCAGAGAGTAGTCTGAGACCTGAGTGAAGGAAATGGAACCCCCCCCCCCACCAACCCAGCATCATTGGGTAACATGTATATCTGATCTGAGGCTGTCAACATTCTGCTGTGTGCTTGGTGGATAGCAGAAGAAGGAGAGAGAAGACAAGATCCACAGACTGAGGCAGGTACACACTAAATTGATAATATGCATGGCTCCCTTTCCATTTCAGGGCTTTATAATCATTTTAAGATGTGCTAGTTATAATGGGGAACCTATTCCATTTTCAGAGCACATAAAGCCCCACCATGCCCTCAAAGGAGCTTATTCTGTTATGCTTCTAAAAGAGTGATTCAGAGATATACATTTCAATGTAAGACTACTACGTGAACCATAAAGGAACCATATAAGCAGAAGAAACAGTGGCAGTTATTTAAAATCACAGTCTGACACAAAGGCAACCCCGCACTGAGGTTTTAGCATAATGCAGAGATGCTTAGGATGAAATATTTATTGTTATAAAAGAAGTGTAAAGATAAGTTTTGCTAAAATGAAAAAGCAATACTGATTTCCTCTCTGGCATTGTCCCCGCCTCCCCCACCCCCCACAGCCAACCCTGGAACCGTGTCCCTCTTCCAGGTTCTTAGGCATTATGCAAACCACTTCCTATAGGCCCAAGGTATCAAGGACATGCCTCTTGTTGCAAGTCATCAAGACACCCTGGACTCAAAAAATAATTCTGCAGATAACGTTGCTCATCATTATGTAAGAGACATTCTTATGAGCAATCAGAATTGCCTACCACTGGAGAAGCCCAAAGATGAGGTGGACTCCATGAATTATGTGATCAGACCAAAGATGGCTGAAAAAAAAAGTATATTAAAAACACAAAAAAAGCAGTTGGTGGCAGCAAGGGGGTGGGTGTCAGACTGGAAGGTACGCTTTATGCATAATGATAAGATTATTTATCTTAAGCTGATCATTTTTACATGTACATCTAAAAATGTTAAAGATATTATACATTCCTTTTAAGGCTATGTGCATGAGGCTCCTCAAGCACACATGGACGGTTTTAGGTATAAAATACATGAAGTTTTCCCGTGTCTGGTTAGCCTCAGGTAGGGGATAAACGTGATCATAGAAGTGAATTGCTGTATGCTCTGTAAACACAGATGCATCTATGCATCACAATTTGCTTAGCATACACGTACGCCATATTTTTCTTTACACTGAAGTTTAGCATTCCAGCATTTACATGAGTATAAGGTTGTACAGTCATTACCTTCTATGGTTGTTTGCACACCCCACTTGCAGCTCCTGGAGTTTGGGAAAAAACAAGTTTTTCTACGAGGCATATTTTATGCCTGCAAACATCCGTGTGCATGTAGCCTAAAATGCATGTTTCTTTTAAGTATAAGATTGCTTAGCAAAATATTGTACTGACCAAGGGGTTTTGCCCAACGTACTTTCCAAAACCTACAGTCTCCTGATCACACCCCGCCTGCCCTGCATTATGAAACAGGAGGCCGACCTGGGCCATACTTTTACTCAAAATCAGCAGAACAATATTATCAGGCTTGCACTCAAATCATCAATTGGCACTAGGATCCAGAAAACTAACTTTAAAATCCTGGCACGCTGGTATCACACGCCAAATCTTTTGCATAAGTTCTTCCCGGATACCACAGAAAGCTTCTGGAGGTGTCTGGAGGAATGGGGAACACTGCTACACATCTTCTGGTCCTGCCCAAGCTTGACCAGTTCTGGAGAGAGGTCCGGAGGATTGTTCAAAAATTTATGAGGTTCGGGAAGACCCAGCCTTCTTTCTTCTACATGTTTCAAACATTCCAGCTAAAATCTCAAAAGATCTATTATTTGTCATCTTCTCAATGTTGCCAAGTCCTGTATTCCTCTCACTTGGAAGAACCCACAGCCACTGACAGTTAGACTTTGGCTTAACAGGGTTGAAGACATAAATAAAATGAAGGATCTCGTGCTGAACTAACCATAGGGGTTGTTTATCCAATAGCCCCTTTTATCCCCCCCCCCCCTTTATTTCCCCCAAATACTTTCTCTTTTATATCTCTGTTTCTTGTCCTTCTTGCCTGTTCTTCTACTTTCCTTTTTATTTTCAAAAACAATAAATAAGCTTGGGCAGTTGGTTTTCTCTTTTTCATTGTCAGAATAGCACCATATAGGGTTCTCAGGAAGGGAATGGAGAGTTTTATGCTGATTTTCTATCTGGATCATTGGCTGTACTCTGTACTTCACATACTTGGACTCCATTTACTTTATTACAGTGTATGACTTACTATGTGTGTTGTCTTGTTGATGTGGATACTGCTTTCTTTTGGTTAAATAAAATATTTGAAAAAAAAAAAAAAAAAACATTTGCTCAGCAATTGCTCATATGATTTTAATATTTCTATTCAATGTAATCAGTCCACTTCTCTTTAAAATGAAAAAAGGTAGAGGCGTAGCAAACAGCTACACATTAACACCAGCCCTGCCGCCAGCACATACATGCTTTCCATTAGTCTCCCCGTCACTTCATTGGTCACCATCATGACTTGGATATTCTCTCTTTACAACCCTATGTGGGTTGCCCTATTTCGGGAGTAGGTTCCCTTACCGAAAAAAATCAGTGAATACATCGACAAGATCCTCCAACCATTCGTTCTGAGCCAGTTTTCCTATGTTAGGGACACGTCACACCTACTCACACTCCTACACGATCTGATTCTACCCAAGAGGACGCTCCTGGTCACCTTGGACATAGAGGCCCTTTATTCGCCCATCCCACATGATAAGGGCCTAAAGGTGATTCGTAAAAACTTGGCCAGTGGACCATTGGGCAGGAGGGTTGTATGTCTATTAGAGTTTCTACTCAAAAATAACAAATTCCAGTTCAACGGCAGGTGTTATTGCCAAGCGCAGGGCTCAGCAATGGGCACCAAGCGTGCCCCTGCCTATGACAATCTTTTTCTGGGGGATTGGGAGAGTTGGCTTTCTGAGGGTGGTGGCACGTTGCCGGTATACCTGTCCAAAATTTATATCCTGGTACAGGTATATCAACAATGTCTTGGTTTTGTGGTCAGGTACCGAAGACGAACTTCGATCCTTTGTGCAAGGTCTGGCAGACAACCCTTACAATCTAAGTTTCATGTGTGAATTTGACCAATGGAAGGTCCCTTTCCTTGAACTGATCATTGTCTTGGACAGTGAAGGTCACCTTAGGACTAAGTTGTTTAGGAAACCTACATCAACCAGTAGCCTATTACATGCTGACCGTATCCACCCCAACACATTGATCAGGAACATCCCAAAGAGACAGTACCTGAGGGCACGTAGAAACTGCTCAAATGAAGTTGAATTTGAGCAGGAGGAAAAAACTCTTAAACAGAGATTCCTGGCCAGAGGATATCATAAAAAATGGCTCACTAAAGCATATAGGAGAGCCAAAGATAGCAACAGGCAGACACTGATTTTTGGACAGAGGAAGGAGAGAGAGGGGCCACGGGATGTCACTAGACTATCTTTGCAGTACACACAGAGAGTGGTTAGGTTCAAGAGCATTTGCTCCACCCACTGGCATCTCCTCAGTGAGGACAATTCTGCCAGTAAGTTTATCTCCAAGGACCCCAAATACATATTCAGAAGAGCTTGCTCACTGGGTGACCTCTTAGTTCATAGCAATGTCTCTTGGAGACGTCCCACATATGTCAACAATTTAGGTATGACTCGCTGTGAAGGCTGTGATGTCTGCCCCTACATTATTGAGGGCTATACCCTTCAATTACCTACTGGAAGGACCCTCAAATGTAGACAACGGGCAGACTGCAGCACTATGGGAGTTATCTATGTGATTTTGTGCTCCTGTAAATCTTTTCACATGGGCAAAACCATCAGAACCTTTCGTAAAATGTTTCAGGAGCACATTTATGAGATCCAGACCTACCACCTGAAGGCACCAATAGCCAGGCCTGTTTTCCTGCAACACAACCGAGGTGCCTTAGGTGTTGGGCCCTGGAAGTAGTGCACCGGGATAAAAGGGGAGGACACTTTGATTAGGTAGTCCTCCAACATGAATCCAGATGGATTTGGGAATTGGAGGCCACCAAAGCCCCAGGTCTTAATGACAGCTTAAACTTTGTCCCATTCTTGAAATCCAAAACTTTCCAAGTCAAGGACCAGCTGGGTCTCCACAAATCCTTCCTTTTTCTCCCTTTTTTGTCCCCATTATGATTATTGTTTTCACATTTTTCATTTTTTCATTTTTTAAATTTTTACATTTTTTCAATATTTTTTTTTTTTTATTCTTTATATTTTTTCATTTATCCATCTTTTCCATTTGATATTTTTACTCCCTTCGGCATGCGCGTGATAGACTGATGTGACTAATGTAACCAGTTTTTCTTTACATTTAAACCCGGCGTCGGGCCTGGTGGGATCAGATCGGCACAGGACCCAACAGCCTCTGACCCAGCCAGCAAGGACCGGTGAAACCGGTCAGGTTTTTGCCTCTCCACCTCTTCCCCTTTTCTCCCCTTGTCCCCAGGATTCCCCTCGGGGTCACCGGCACTCCAGGGCTCTCTTCACCCCCTCATGCTTCTCCAGCTCTTTTGACCCTGATGGCACAGCAAGCATCCATGGACATTATGCTGTCCGGATCCCTGCACTGAGGAGAGTGAGTGGAACCACACTGCCCAGCAAATCGGATAAGCACTTTCCTTTACCTTTTTATGGAACTGTCATGTGCACTGCCTGAGTGGAATAATCTAAGGACTAGGACGTCCTCTTTGTTGTTTGGGCACAGACATTAATGTGATGGGGGCTTATATGACATGATCTATATGATCCAAATCAAAGTCATTTTCAAACATCCACATACCCCCTCTGGACCACTACTGCATTGATATCAAACAACATTAGATCAAGGACTTTTTCCACTAGTATTATCCTTGGGCCAAACGTGCACACCATCTTTTTACTCCTCACCCAGTGATTTTAAATGTGCCGCATCTATACTATGGACAGTCACTAACCAACATTGCTGCACTGCTACAAGCTGCTCCCATTAGTTCATAGGGTCCCTGAGTAGGGGAGGTTTAGTTACAGAAGAGAGGAGGCGCTTCTAAGTGCAATACGCCAGTACACTTTATTAGAAAAAAGGTTAAAAACACTCACAAGATAACTGTGTAAAGAACACATCCAGCACGAACGTTCCCGAAGGACCACCTGGTCGGATGGGATGAGCGTTTGGTTCCCCCTTGTATTGGATGGGTGTTCTTTACACAGTTATCTTGTGAGTGTTTTTAACCTTTTTTCTAATAAAGTGTACTGGCATATTGCACTTAGAAGCGCCTCCTCTCTTCTGTTTCTTCCAGGTTCTGTAAGTTGGGGTTTGCTCACCGTGGATGGCAGCTTCTGGTGTCTTACGTTTCGGTTTGCTTCTCCTTTCCTGACCTTTTCCATTTTTTGCCCTATTTTCACCAGTCTGATATGGACTATTATATATGAAGATTACTGCTTATGGACTTTGCCTATGGGCTTTGCCTATGGACTTTTAAAATTTTAAATTAATATTTATGGGCTTACACACATCCTCTTTATCAAACCACCTCTAGGATTGTATATTCTGGGTGTTGCGCCTCTTACTTGTTTGTATTGTGGGGAGGTTTAGTTAGTGGGGGGTTTCCAAGGGGTTGGTGGGAGGGGTCTAGAGATGGAGGGATTTGGGGTTTTATCATTATATGACTGTTTAGTTTATTTATGTGTGTTTCTATACATTTTTGATACACCAATAAAGCACCATATATTTTTTACATATCTATCTATGCGCATGCAGTTGATTTACCTACAAGTGAAGGTTGAGCTTGAGTTTAGGTTTTATCCTTTTGTGTAAATTCACATACTCCCATATATCCAGAAGTACCAGAAGTACTAGAAAATGTCACTGGGTCAGTAGGCGCTGCTGTCTAGACTGGAACACACCAGGATTTGTTCCTGTTGGTTTTGTTTGAATAAAACATGGGGTAAGGACTTTTAGGACATGGGAATCAGCTTAAACTGGGATGAAGGGCTTTAATTGCTTCAGATAAGCAGTCCAAGAAACAGGTAAGGCCTGCACTGCAGAGGTCAAGCAAATGTTTCCTGATCTCTATGACCAGCCTAGCTAGATTTCATGAAGGGGAATTCTAAAGTTAAATTATTCAGTCAAACCTTACAGATACAAAACAGTTGGAAAAAAATGCAAAGAGGTCGTGCGTGATAAAAAAACAAAATTGATTTAATTAAATAAAACATTCAAGATAAAAAAAAAGCTGTGCTCTTTTTCAACAAAGTAATAGATTTAATTTGACAGCTCAAACAGAACCATTTAAGCTCTTAATCCAACAAATTCCATTATTCAGTTTTTTCAGCTAGTAAATATTTGCAAAGTATTTTCAAAAGAAAAAAGCACTGCGAAAAGAAGCAATCACTGAGTTCAGTTAGTATATTCACTGAAAACTAACATAATCAATCAGTTGTAATAATGGAACTACAAACTGCTCAGGAAAACACCAAAGCAGGGGCGTAACTACAGGGGTTGCCCATGTGCCTCCCTTGTACACCTGGATAGGAGGGATGGCGGGAGCGGCATTTAGAAGAACCATTCTCTCCCATTTTCCTCCTAATAGAGGAGATTGGTTCCTCTATATGCTGCCCCCGCCGCCCCTCCTATCCAGTTTACTTGTCTTCTGCTGTTCCCAGGGTCCCTGTGTGCTTCCCTGGTCCCCCCCATGGAGCTGCTGTTTTCCCCCCTCCTCTCTCCTGCCAGCTGCTGTAGAAGATGTGTCATGATGGAGAGATGGGAATGGGTTGGTAAATTTGTCATTTATCGGCTCCTTCCTCTTCTGAATGGACAGAGCCAGTGATTGGTACCAATTGGTTCATTCATAACTGAAGCATAGTGAACTGTTTTTACTATACTTCCATTTCTGAATGAATGGGAGGCTCAGTACACAACTATTCCTGTCCATTCATTCTGTGCAGCTGAGGCTACACAGATGGAGGGCTGAGGTTTGTTTAGACCCCTGATATCTCATCAAAGCCCCCCAAAAGTGCTCCTAAAAAAAATGTAAAAAATGATAACAATAAAATTGTAAAATAAATAAAATGAAAAGGTAAAAAAATAATAAAATTAAAATTACAATCTACTGACACCAGTGAGGGAACTATCAGGATTGCAAAGGTTGTAATTGCGACCGGGCCCTGGCATTTCACCACCATGGGAGGCCTGAAGATGGCAGAAAGGGGCCCCGCTGCAGAACTTGTGAAAGGGTTCCGCTGCAGGACCAAAATAAAGGGACCTGTGATGAGAGTAAAGGGCCCCAGGATCAGTGGGAAGAGGGAGGGCTCTGGTCAGGGGGGCCCTACATAATTTCTTGCACCGGGGCCCTGAAGGTTCTAGTTACGCCTCTGCACCAAAGAGTGTGGGCGTAGTTCACAGCTACCATAAAATTTGCAGTGTATCCATACGGTAGCCCAGACAGGAATGCTTGCCAAGCAAAAAGGGTCAGACTCCTTCTACTGCAGTAAGGTGGTCTTCCTCATCAATCACCAAGTAGTATTTCGAGAAATTGCATCCAGCCCAACCAGAAACCTCTCACATGCCAAGGGTTCGTCCCTAATTCAAGCCCAAAATGATGGGTGCTCCTCAATGCAATGTTTTAGGGCAAGACATTCATTTTTTTACACTGGTTGCTAAAAAATCCACAGAGTATGAAGCCCTTTGGTGGAGGAAGAAACTCGGAACAGAGCTCCTAGTGGGAGGAGCCACTCACTACTAAGCTGTTAGAGAAAGAATAGTCACTCAGTAAAGAGCTCTTAGGGAGAAGGGGGAAGGATCGACACAGTACAGAGCGCCAGGGGACGAGTTACTCAGTACAGGGCCCCCAGAGGGAAGGAGACACTCTGTCAGGACACAGGTCTGAACCTGTGACCTCTGCTGTGTCTGGCTAGGTCTCTTCTTGCTGAGCCACCTGGGATGCTTGAACCTTGTTTCTCTTGAACCTTGAATCCTTTGCTCCTCCCATGAACTACAAATGCCTTTGCATTTCCTTGCTCTTGCCACTTCTGCTACCATCTGTATTTCTGCCACCACTCATTACTGACATTTGGATAGTTTCTTGACTACGCTTCTGCCTGATCCCAACCTGCAACCACTTGTTATTAACCTTTGGCTTGTTTACCAATTACACTAGTGCTTGATCCCTACATGCTATATCTGCTACTGGACCCCGGTTTGCTCACCTCCTTAAGGGGCGAACACAAGGACTTCGGCCTGGTACTAACATGCAGCAAAACCTATATCCACCTTCTGGAGCTTTGGTGAACACCAGTTATTGCTTTGGTGAGCCCGTGTAATCCGACAGGGTGACCTTCTGCTGCACTTATCCAGCTCTTCGGTAGGAGCCTCTCTACTGCTATAGCTTTTGGTCTCTGACCCTGACGCACTCAGTGCAAAAACCTCATGGGGAAGAAGCCAATTTGTACAGAAGAAAACAAAAAGCAGGGCAGAGCCACTAAGGAGCCAGTGACTTAATAGTGCCCATGGAGAAAATACTAATCAGTGCAGAGCTTCCTGAGGGAAGACGTCTGTCAGTAGGGAGCCTCCATACAAAAGATTCAAATCAATACAGAGCTCCAGGAGTTATGAGCTACAGTACAGAGCTCCCAGCAGGAAGGAGCAACTTTTTACAGAGTCCCTACTTAGTACAGAGCCACCTGGGAAAACGCTAATTAGTGCAGAGCCCCATAGCGAAAAAGTCAATTAGTACAAAGAAGCGGAGTACACGTGCTCAGCATCCTATCCAGAGGTTGTCTTTGGGAAATAGACGTATGAGTACTGCCAGCATTGCTGCAGAGGTTGAAGGGGTGGGGGGGGGGGGGGGGGGTCAGCTGGTCAGTGCTCAGACCATAAGCCGCACACTGCATCAAATTGGTCGGCATGGCTGTCGTCCTAGAAGGAAGCCTCTTCTAAAGATGATGCACAAGAAAGCCCGCAAACAGTTTGCTGAAGACAAGCAGACTAAGGACATGGATTACTTGAACCATGTTTGGCAACAACCAGGTGAGGAGTACAAAGACAAGTGTGTGGTGGGAGTGTCATGGTTTGGGGCTGCATGAGTGCTGCTGGCACTGGGGAGCTACAGTTCATACCATAAATGCCAACAAGTATTGTGACATACTGAAGCAGAGCATGATCCCCTCTCTTCGAACACTAGGCCGCAGGGCAGTATTCCAACATGATAATGACCCCAAACATACCTCCAATATGACCGCTGACTTGCTAAAGAAGCTGAGGGTAAAAGTGATCCACTGGCCAAGCATTTATGGGGCATCCTCAAATGGAAGGTGGAGGAACGCACGGCCTCTAACATCCACCAGCTCCGTGATGTCGTCATGGATGATTGGAAGAGGACTCCAGTCCAGACTCCAGACTCCAACTTGTGAAGCTCTGGTGAACTCCATGCCCAAGAGAGTTAAGGCAGAGCTGGAAAATAATGGTGGCCACACAAAATATTGATACTTTGGGCCCAATTTGGATATTTTCACTTAGGGGTTTACTCACTTTTGTTGCCAGCGGTTTAGACATTAATGGCTGTGTGTTGAGTTACTTTTAGGGGACAGCAAATTTACACTGTTATACAAGCTGTAGCAATTGTAGCAAAGTGTAATTTCTTCAGTGTTGTCACATGAAAAGATAGAATAAAATATTTACAAAAATGTGAGGGGTGTACTCACTTTTGTGAGATACTGTATATTGACCTTACTGTATGTTCTTATTTTTTATACTCGATAGATATATGGTATGCAAGAAAGAAATACATCAAAAGAGCATTTTAATAATACAGGTAATGCTGATATCCCCAGTGTAATACACATAATTTTACACCACTCACGGTGAGTATCTGCATCACAATCCCCAGGCACTCATTCAACCCATTTTGCCTGTAGTATCTAATAAACTTGCAGTAAGGGAGTACTGCATACTGGTATGCAGAGATTTTATTTTTTATTGCTTTTGGTTTTTTATTAAATCACATCCAACAAAAACAAAGCCTGATGTGTTCCGCTCAAGACACAGCAACGTCTAGTATGAAACACATATTTATTTTATTCCTGCCGGCCATGATTTAATTAAAAAGATGTTTCCAGAATTCGCCATGTGGTACTCCCTTAATGCTAATTTACGAGATGACTATGTGGTGGAAAACAAATAGCCTTAAAGACAGTAGGTCATAACAGCTTTAGATGCAAGCTCAACAAGAAATGTAAGTCCTAACTGAATGTCATTTAGTTTGAAAAAGCACTACATATCAAACAAGATTTCCTGTCTACTTTCATTCCTGCGATGGCAGCATGACATCTTCCAGAGCAGGTTTCCTGATGTTGAGAACAGTGGACCATATCTGTGTAACATGTTGAAAGGGCCACTGGTAGGCTCCACTGGGGAACAGGGACAGAAACCTGTCACCCTATGACAGGAAGGACCTAAAACAAGGACCTCTGTAAAAGGATCACCATATATTATTTTAAAAGAGAAGTTGAGGGGCTTTTCTTGTTAGAAATCATACTTACCTAGGTGGATGCATCGGTCTGGTGCAGCATCTATCCACGGCCAGCGCTAAGGCTGAGAACCGAGCGCTCAAACACCGCTGATCATTCAGTTCTCCATAAGCAGAGAGCTGGTGACTGTTTCCAGGAGTTTTTAGGGATTGGGTTGTGAGGCATAGGGATTTATTTTAACTCAGATGAGTGAAAACGAGCACTACTGACCCTGTATGACTTTTTGGCCAAGTCTTACCTAATGAAAGATTAAGGACATGTTTTGCCGGTACCTTTAAATGGGAGCGGTTCATGGATGGGCAAGAAGCCATTTGGGAATTGCTAGAACATTCTATAGGACTCGTACACATTAAACTGAACCTTGCAGTAAAATGCAAGGTTCACACCTCCTCCCCATTAATACTGTTACCCAATAGTACCTAATGGAAAAAAAAAAAAAAAAAAACGTTCCCGTCTTCTGCATTACAGATCATGGTGTCACCACGTGGGAGGCCCAGCCCCAAAAAGCAGTCATTATTTTTTACTGCAAGGTCCTCTTTGTGAGTGAAGGGACATTCTTTAGAGGCCAGAAAATTACACATTTTAGTTTAGAAGGGATGACTGGTCCAAACAAGGCATTCACATTGAAATAGCCATCCCTAAAAATGGTGGATGCCATCAATACCTCTGTCACCCTCTTTTAATGTGATTGTAAAGGTTCATTTTTTTTTTTTTTTTAATAACAAACATGTTTATACTTACCCCCTGTGTAGTGATTTTTGCACAGTGGCCACGATCCTCCCATCCTCCCCCCGCAGAGCTCCTGGCTCCTCCTCTTCTCGAGTGCCCCCATGGAGAGCCGCTCTCCCTGGGGCCTCCATGGCACATTGACACAGACAGCAGAACCCGGCCCCGCCCTCCCAGCTGATGTGTCACTGGATTTGACTGACAGCAGCTGGAGCCAATGGCTCCTGCTACTATCAATCTATCCAATGAGGACCTGAGCCAGCGGCTGGAGCTGCTGTGCTCATCCCCGTCAATGGAACAATCGGGTTCAGGTAAGTAAAAGGGGGGCTCTGGGGGGGCAGATGCATCACAAAAGTTTTTTCACCTTAATGCACAGAATGTATTAAGGTGAAAAACCATGAGGGTTTACAACCCCTTTAACATATACCGATTTGTCTGAGGGGTTTTTCCCAAATGATCAGTGCTGCCAGCTTTAGTCAGCAGCACTGATCAGTGTATTCTGACAACGGGGAAGTCTCCCTGCTGTCAGAGTAAAATGGCTCAGTGGGAGTGATCCCCCCACCCACATCAAATGTGTGGATTGGGGAATCAGGTATTTTTTTTTTTTTTCAACCCTCTGGCTGAATGAGGGGAAAAAAAAAAAAAAAGATTATGCATCATCTGCCTTTAGTGCACTTGGACAATCAATATCTCCTTGACACATTCCATGGTGATTAAATTAAGGTGACTAAATTACCTGTGTGGCGGCTATAAATACTGGAGTATCTTTCTAATACTCATTACAACTGAGGAAGTTGCTTAGATGAGCATCAAAACATCTTCAACATCACAGAAGAACAAGTCCAGGTAAATCTGACCAACTACTACCAGCTATTCTATAAGAACATCATTCAAAATAGCGATCTTCATCTGTGCCCCAGAACCCTATAAAATTAGTAGGACCACAACTGCAGTGGTCACATTGTAGATCTGCCATTTTCTACTTCTTCCATATCATTACTGGCTAGTAAAGTCACCCTTCACACTTAGCAGTAAGTGGGGAGAGGAGCAAAGCAAGAAGTGCAGCATCACATGGCAACTATCCATGTGATGCTGCTCCATGTTTCCTGTTATAAAGCACTGCTGATTTTAAGGGTAAAGGGGAAGTGCCTGACAAAAAAGACCGTACCTGAACTGAAGTCCTGCTGCTGTATTACTACAGTATCTCACAAAAGTGAGTACACCCCTTACATTTTTGTAAACATTTTATTCTATCTTTTCATGTGACAACACTGAAGAAATGACACTTTGCTACAATGTAAAGTAGTGAGTGTACAGCTTGTATAACATTGTAAATTTGCTGTCCCCTCAAAATAACTCAACACACAGCCATTAATGTCTACAAACAAAAGTGAGTACACCCCTAAGTGAAAATGTCCACCATTATTTTCCAGCACTGCCTTAACCCTCTTGGGCATGGAGTTCACCAGAGCTTCACAGGTTGCCACTGCAGTCCTCTTCCACTCCTCCGTGACGACATCCCGGAGCTGGTGGATGTTAGAGACCTTGCACTCCTCCACCTTCCATTTGAGGATGCCCCACAGATGCTCAATAGAGTTTAGGTCTGGAGACATGCTTGGCCAGTGGATCACCCTTACCCTCAGCTTCTTTAGCAAGGCAGTGGTCGTCTTGGAGGTGTGTTTGGGGTCGTTATCATGTTGGAATACTACCCTGCGGCCCAGTCTCCAAAGGGAGGGAGTCATGCTCTGCTTCAGTATTCAGAATAAAATATTTACAAAATGTAAAGGGGTGTACTCACTTTTGCGAGATACTGTATGTTATGAGGTCCCAGATTTACTTTAAAGTGTATGTCCAGCTAATGTATTTCCTTAAGGTTTCCTTAAACCTGTCATGTACCGCTCTCTGGGGTTTTGATAGAGTTATTCTGGTGAAAAATGTCTACCCAAAGCAAACAAAATTATCTTTCAAAAAAAAAAAAAAAAAAGTTTCTTGACATTCACTTTACATACATACAACCTGCAAAAAAGAGTGACAGATCGCCTCCTCCCCCCTCAGTTCCACGGAAAAAATGGTAGAAAGTACCTTTTCTAGAATCCCATCAGTTACACAATGGGTTATTTAATAAAACTGGAATGTGCAAAATATGCACCTCTGCATAGAAACCATGCCATGTCCCCATGCGGTGTGGTAAAAGCAGATTGTTCAGTCAGATGGGTTGATTTAATTAAACTGGAGAGTGCAAAATCTGGTGCAGCTCTGCATAGAAACCAATCAGCTCCCTTTTCATTTTTTAGTCAAAGCTTAATTGAACAAGCTGAAGTTAGAAGCGGATTGGCTACAATGCACAACTGCACCAAATGTGCTCCAGTTTCGGCAAATCTCCCCCACAGTGTCACTACGATGTTACAAGGTTATTTCCCTTAGCCTTAATAGTTACATCTAAATCAAGGCAGTCTCTGCATCCTCCAGTCCTTCAGGGGGACTTCTGTAAACCAAGCCTCGGACTCACCTCTGACAGCTGGCTCCCCCATAGTCACCTCCAAGACCCTGCAATAGTATATAGTCAACGAGTAACATACATCTCCACTGTGGACAAAGGAGGCTTAAGAATGATTGCGGACCTGTACCTGAGGCTGCTCTCCTGCACCTAGCCTTGATGTCCTAGGTGATCTGACTTCCCCACCCCTACTTCTTGGTGGTATTTTTGCAGAGCACTAAATGCAGTCCACCACAGGATGTTCATACCCTACACCCCCACCTCCTTCTGATATGCCTAGATCATACTATAAATTCTTCTACCAAAGTTATCTGTTGGTATTCCCTACACTATGCTTACTTTGTTACTTACCCTCCCCTCATTGTAGGGCCTGCTCTCCTAAACCTTATACTGCTTAGACCTGCAAATTAAGGCATGGCCCCCTATTGTAATTGATTCTTTTGATATGATACTGCATAAGAAGTAAATGAGGGCCATTTAAGTTACCTATGGATCATGGAGTTTCAGAGGTGACTATGGGATAGCTGGCTGCCATAGGTGAACCCAAAGCCTGTTTAAAGTCCAAGAAAAGGTCTTGAGGACAACGGGACTGCTTTGATGCAGAGATGGACATTAATGCTAAGGTAAATTATTATGTAATATTGGAGACATTGTGCAACTGGTAGGATTCTAGAAGAGGTATTGCGTATCCTCTTTGAAGTGAAAATATGGGGGATTAGTGTACATTTTATTGTTTCACTTGGTGTGGTGCTTGTGTAAGTTGCTCCTGAGCAGGGGCAATGAAAGGATCACTTAAAGCTGAGGTCCGAGGTAAAACAAAAAAATTAAAAGTCAGCAGCTACACATACAGTAGCTGCTGACTTTTAATAATAGGACACTTACCTGTCCTGGAGTCCAGCGATGTCGGCACCCACCGCCGATCTTCGGATCGGGGGACGGGTGCAGCCGCCCCCATCGCGGGTAAGGGAACCCGGACGTGTAGCATTACAGCTTCACGCCGGGCACCTTACTGCGCATGCGCGAGGCTCTGCTGCGCTCTGCTATTGGCCAGGCGGCCAGAAGCAGAGCGAGCAAGGAGGAGGGAGCCGGGCTCCTGACGTCAGCAGCCGCGACCGCCGGCCAGAGCTCCCGGATGTGTGGAAAAGGAGACCTGTCTAAAGACAGGTGTCTTCTTCCCCCTCCCCCCCGAAAGGTGCCAAATGTGACACCTGAGGGGGGGAGGAATCCAATCAGGGGAAGTTCCACTTTTGGGTGGAACTCCGCTTTAACAGTTAACTGATTACAATAACAGTTCCATATACTTGCCCTCTTTGAAAACAGACTTTATTTTCCTTTAAAGTCAATAGTTTTTTAATTGCAGCATTTTGAAATTGAAAATGTATTTGCCATTAGATTTCAGGTCCTCGGAGATACTGGTACTGTTTGGATCAATCTTAGAAGTGCTGGCTAAACGTGTTAGGGGATTGTCAGAAAATATAGTATATATTATATCACAACATGCTTGTACTAAGTCTCTGGTTGGTGATGTTTTTAAAGTAATATATGCCATGCAGTCCCATCAGGGTACTTAAAGTGATACTAAAGGTACAATTTTATTAATAACAAACATGTTATACTTACCTGCTCTGTGCAATGGTTTTGCACAAAGCAGCCCCAATCCTCCTTTTCTCTGTCCCATGCCGCTGCTCCTGGCTCCTCCTTCACGCTGAGTGCCCCAATAGCAAGCCACTTGCTATGGGGGCACTCGTGCCTGCTCACTCCTGAGCCCCACTCTGTGTGTCCATTTACACAAAGAACAGGGCTCAGCCCAGACTTCACTCCCTTCTCACTGGCTGTGATTGACAGCAGCAGGAGCCATACTGTGTCTGAGCCAATGAGAGAGCGAGCCAGAAGAGCAGAGGCTTTCGTGGACATCACTGGATCGAGATCAGGCTGAATTAAGTATTTGGAGGGGTCTGGGGAGGGAGCTGAACACAGAAAGCTTTACCTTCATGCATGGAATGCATGAAGGTAAAAAAAAAAAAAAATTCAGCCTTTAGAACCACTTTGAATACTAGAAAAGGTCTTTTTTGCATACTTTGATCAGCTTGGAACAATGCATATCTCAGCTGAAAATCACTGTAGTGGTTGGCATTACTACAGCAATAGCCGCAATCTCCCAGGTCCTGCTAGGGTTCTGTGCAAGCAGCTTGCCCTATGTTCACCAGCCACAGGGGGTTGCTCACTCAGCACTGCCACCATTGATAGAACACCTTGAATTTATTTTCAGTGATTACAAAGTGTTCTCTCCATTCCATACCCCTAAATAGTACTTTTTACAATCAGAAAACACCTTGTATTAAATGAAAAAAATAGAAGGCGTTTTATGAATAGCAGTGGTGTTGAGCGAGCAACCCCCTGGTCAGGGTGCAGTGGGGCAGCCACTCAGCTGATAACTCTGAGGATTGTGGCCATCACTGTACTAAAGTGATTTTCAAAATCCTCAGTGGCCCATCAGGTATGAGACATGCATGCTTACATTATGCCAAGCTTGACCAATGCAATAAAGATCACACTTGGTGTTCAGCTTGACAAAGACAAAAGTTCACTGACTCACCTTCAAAGGAGACGTGCGGATCTTGCAACCCATAGTGCACATCACCAAAAAAAGACAGACGTTAGAGAAGCCAACTGGGAAGAGGAAGGTTACTATAAAGATCTACACAGTGTAACTTGAAAAAAAATTAAAATCTCTTTATTGTATGCAAAATAAATATAAAAATATAATCTCTTACAAAAGAATATATTACCACCTTCACCCTCCATTGTATAAACATCATCCATGTCCAGACTGCAGCACATTCACCAGTTCTCAGTGCATCCCTACTCCCCTTAAAAACAAAGAAGACCCCCCCCCCCACACTAAGATTATGGAGGAAAGGTGGCCATAAGAGTGACACAGAATACAGTGTTAGGGTTAACAAAAGTTTGTCATTTTATTTTTTAAAAGTTAAGAGAGATCATGCGGATCTATCTCAATCAACAAGACGACAAATGTATTTTAGTCTTGGTACATGCTAATTGGGTACTAACAAGGTAACCCTGCGTGATATAGCAACTGTGATCAAAACAAATACCTAACAACAAAGAAAACAAAATCAGTGACACAAACCACATAACACTGGACATGAACTATCATCTGGATGCCAGATGATCAAATGTGCAGGTGGCCACACTACGGCCAATGGCCGTATAACTAGGGTAAAAGCCTATATAGGGTATAATGGTTTGGCTCTCTGCCCAAAGATCCCTGGGGGCTCAAGCCACTGGATGGTAGAGGAGGTAGAGGAAGAGGGTTGAAAAAGGACAGGGATAGACAAAGTATACAGTGGAGCAGATTACAGCCATACCGGGTGTAAATCATTCAGAGGGCCGAATGACTGGCCCGGGTAACCAAAACATGTAGATGGGTACATTACCTGCGTATGGCAACTGTCTGCTTTCTGTATCCTTGTTTCTGCTTTTTGGTTGGTAGTCAAACTCCTTTTGAACAGCATGGGTACCCACACTGTGTTGCCGAGTCCATCCTGGCTCCCTTCTGGGACATAATGAATTTGGTGTCACGTAACGCTGTTGACGTCATTTGTTGACTGCTATATATAGCCTAGGTATGGCAGGATAGCCGAAATGTTGGGATTTTGAATACAGTACAACTGTGTGATGACTAATTGTTTTTTTGCTGTGGCACCTTCTCCTTGATTCACCAAGGATAGCACTCACTAGTATCCAAGACCCCAGTATTCCTGATGAGGACCTAAAGTGACATATTCACACGTTGTGACAATTAACCATAAGGATTGACACTGGCGCTCTGTGTTCATGTCTGAATGAACTGACATTTATTAGTTGTAACCATCATCAATTCCAGAATGAACAGCATATGTGGCTTGGATTTAATTTGAATTGAAGACTTCAACATCCTTATACCGCCCAACCGGGCGGAACAAGAGACAGCACACCTGGTCTATCCCTGTCCTTTTTCAACCCTTTTCCTCTACCTCCTCTACCCTCACGTGGCTTGAGCCCTCCGGGGCCTCTTTGCAGAGGGCCAAACCATTATACCCCATATAGGCTTTCACCCTAGTTATAAGGTCATTGGCCGTGGTGTGGGCACCTGCACATTTGATCATCTGGCATCCAGATGATAGTTCATGTTCAGGGTTATGTGGTTTGTGTCACTGTTTTTGTTTTCTTTGTTGTTAGATTCTTGTTTTTGATCACGGTTGATATTTCATGCAGGGTTATCTTGTTAGTACCCAATTAGCATGTACCAAGACTAAAATACAGTGCCTTGCGAAAGTATTCGGCCCCCTTGAACTTTGCGACCTTTTGCCACATTTCAGGCTTCAAACATAAAGATATAAAACTGTAATTTTTTGTGAAGAATCAACAACAAGTGGGACGCAATCATGAAGTGGAACGAAATTTATTGGATATTTCAAACTTTTTTAACAAATAAAAAACTGAAAAATTGGGCGTGCAAAATTATTCAGCTCCTTTATTTTCAGTGCAGCAAACTCTCTCCAGAAGTTCAGTGAGGATCTCTGAATGATCCAATGTTCACCTCAATGACTAATGATGATAAATAGAATCCACCTGTGTGTAATCAAGTCGCACTGTGATAGTCTCAGAGGTCCGTTTAAAGCGCAGAGAGCATCATGAAGAACAAGGAACACACCAGGCAGGTCCGAGATACTGTTGTGGAGAAGTTTAAAGCAGGATTTTAATACAAAAAGATTTCCCAAGCTTTAAACATCCCAAGGAGCACTGTGCAAGTGATAATATTGAAAGGAGTATCAGACCACTGCAAATCTACCAAGACCTGGCCGTCCCTCTAAACTTTCAGCTCATACAAGGAGAAGACTGATCAGAGATGCAGCCAAGAGGCCCATGATCACTCTGGATGAACTGCAGAGATCTACAGCTGAGGTGGGAGACTCTGTCCATAGGACAACAATCAGTCGTATACGGCACAAATCTGGCCTTTATGGAAGAGTGGCAAGAAGAAAGCCATTTCTTAAAGATATCCATAAAAAGTGTTGTTTAAAGTTTGCCACAAGCCACCTAGGAGACACACCAAACATGTGGAAGAAGGTGCTCTGGTCAGATGAAACCAAAATCAAACTTTTTGGCAACAATGCAAAACGTTATGTTTGGCGTAAAAGCAACACAGCTCATCACCCTGAACACACCATCCCCACTGTGAAACATGGTGTTGGCAGCATCATGGTTTGGGCCTGCTTTTCTTCAGCAGGGACAGGGAAGATGGTTAAAATTGATGGGAAGATGGATGGAGCCAAATACAGGACCATTCTGGAAGG
>BLSH010348438.1:805949-817896 GCA_018402905.1 Glandirana rugosa
TAAGTCCAGACCTGAAACTGAACCGGTAAGATTGTGGACCTATACAAATAAACACTTGGTAAGGTAACATGTAAAACGAAATACAAAACCTAGTACATATCCAGGTGTTAGAATGGCCAAGTCAAAGTCCAGACCTGAATCCAATCGAGAATCTGTGGAAAGAACTGAAAACTGCTGTTCACAAACACTCTCCATCCAACCTCACTAAGCTCGAGCTGTTTTGCAAGGAGGAATGGGCAAAAATTTCAGTCTCTCGATGTGCAAAACTGATAGAGACTTCCCCAAGCGACTTACAGCTGTAATCGCAGCAAAAGGTGGCGCTACAAAGTATTAACTTAAGGGGGCTGAATAATTTTGCACGTCCAATTTTTCAGTTTTTTATTTGTTAAAAAAGTTTGAAATATCCAATAAATTTCGTTCCACTTCATGATTGTGTCCCACTTGTTGTTGATTCTTCACAAAAAATTACAGTTTTATATCTTTATGTTTGAAGCCTGAAATGTGGCAAAAGGTCACAAAGTTCAAGGGGGCCGAATACTTTCGCAAGGCACTGTACATTTGCCATCTTGTTGATTGAGATAGAAACACATGATCTCTTTTAACTCTTAAAAAATAAAATGACTATCTTTTGTTAATCCTAACGCTGTATTCTGTATCACTCTTATGACCACCCTTCTCCAAAATCTTAGTGGGGGGGTGTTCTTTGTTTTTAGGATATATGCAGGCCATATTGTTTTTTTCTACTCCCCTTAAAGATAATGGGAAACCTGAGAATTACAAATGACACGCACGAATACACAATGCAGCCCCAGAGGCCTCGTACCTTTCAATTTTAATGTCAAGCGAGGGTGTCCAACTCTCCTTGTTAAAATGGTCAAGTTGCATTTCAAGCCTGATAAGAACATTCCTTGCAGCATGTTTTCAGAAGCGGCAATAGAGAGGTCTCTAAAATGCCCTTTTTATCAACAGAAAGTAAAATACAACAATTTATCACATTGCATAGGCCCGTGGCAGATGTTAAATTGCTCTTTTCTACAGCAGGTGTTTGAACATAAACACGTTTATTTCCGGATATTCCTTTCCAAGTCAAAGAAAATGTAATTCCATTAACTATCTGAGAGGGCAAGGCCAACCAAAGAAATAAACAACTGGAACACTCGCAGTATGTCAGTGCTGCTGCAAAATACAAAATATCAGTAAAGCGAGATAAATGCACAGACTCTTGTGATCCACTCAGCATTGCTGTGCTATATAAGGGAACAGCATAAGGAAAGTGAAAGATGACAGACTACAGTCACTGCCCCGCCTCTTATCAGTTCTTTGATCTGGGGGTCCCCAAACTTTCTAAACAAAGGGCCAATTTACAATCCTCCAGACTTTAGGGGGGCCAGACTGTAGCCAGTTGGAGTAGAAAATGCTCCAGTGCCTCAGGCTTGATGGTCAATGGGAATAAAAAGGTTATATAACACATGTGGTCAGTAGGAGGAGAATTAGTGCCCCCTCATTGGTATTAATGGGGGGAATACTACCCCATTGCTGGTCTCATTGGAAGGAATAGTGCCCCATCATTGGCGTCAGTGGATGAAATAGTGCCCCATTGTTAGTATCAGTGGGAGGAATAGTGGCACATTGTTAGTATCAGTGGGAGGAATAGTGACACATTGTTAGTATCAGTGGGAGGAATAGTGACACATTGTTGAGGTCAGTGGGAGGAATAATGCACCATCATTGGTGTCAGTGAAAGGAATAATGCCCCCTTGTTGATATCAGTGGAAAGAATAATACCCCCCTGTTGATATCAGTGGGAGGAAGAGTGCCCCATCATTGGTATCAAAATTGGATTTAGTGGAAGGAATAGTGACACATTGTTTTTGTCAGTGGGAGGAATAGTGACACATTGTTGGAGTCAGCGAGAGGAATAGTGACACATTGTTGGTGTCAGTGGGAGGAATTATGTCCCATCATTGGTGTCAGTGAAAGGAATAATGCCCCACTGTTGATATCAGTGGGAGGAAGAGTGCCCCATCGCTGGTATCAGTGGGAGGAAGAGTGCCCCATCGCTGGTATCAATGAAAGGAATAATGGCCCACTGTTGATATCAGTGGGAGGAATAGTGCCCCATTGTTGGTTTCAGTGGGAGGAAGAGTGCCCCATCACTGGTATCAGTGGGAGAAATAGTGCCCCATCTCTGGTATCAGTGGAAGGAAGAGTGCCCCATTGTTGGCATCAGTGGGAGGAATAGTGCCCCATCGTTGGTATCAGTGGGAGGAATAGTGCCCCATCGTTGGTATCAGTGGGAGGAATAGTGCCCCGTTGTTGGTATCAGTGGGAGGAATAGTGCCCCATCGCTGGTATCAGTGGGAGGAACAGTGCCCCATCGTTGGTATCAGTGGGAGGAATAGTGCCCCATCGTTGGTATCAGTGGGAGAAATAGTGCCCTATCATTGGTATCAGTGGGAGGATTAGTGCCCCATTGTTGGTATCAGTGGGAGGATTAGTGCCCCATCGTTGGTATCAGTGGGAGGATTAGTGCCCCATCGTTGGTATCAGTGGGAGGAATAGTGCCCCGTCACTGAGGTCAGTGGGAAGATTAGTGCCCCACTGTTGGCGTCAGTGGAAGGAATAGGATCTCATCATTGGTGTTCGTGGGAGGAAAGAGCTTTGGCTATACCTCTTCTTTAAACAAAGCAAACATGGTTTTAACCCTTCCATCCAAAATGTTATTGCAATATACACTTTAATAGGAGACATTGCTGAGTGAATTCTCTACTTCTGAATATACTTCAAAGCATATTTTTGGTGTGTCGAACGCATCTGAGCATGTCACACCAATGTGGTTTAATCTGTACTTAAAGTGATTGCAAAGTCTCATTTTTTTGTTCTATAAAAATAACAAACATGTCATACTTACCTCCTCTGTGCAGTTGGTTTTGCACAGAGCAGCCCGGATCCTCCTCTTCTTGGGTCCCACTTCGGCTCTCCTGGCCCACCTTCCTGTTGTGCGCCACCACTGCAAGCAGCTTGCTATGGGGGCACCCAAGCCGAGCCACAGCTCCGTGTAGCCATTCAGACACAAGCTGTGGTTCGGCCCACCCCCCCTCTCTCTGGATTGACGTTGATCGACAGCAGCAGGAGCCAATTGTGCTGCTGCTGTGTCTCAGCTAATCAGGAGGGAGAGTCCCAAACTGCCGAGGCACTCCTGGGCATCACTGGATAGAGAGAGGGCTCAGGTAAGTATTAGGGGGCCTGCTTTTCAATTTCTTAGCCAGCTAGGCCGAATCATCTATGATTTAGGCCTTATGCACACTGGACTTTATAAAAAAAAAAGCCAGTAGCATTAGCTGTAGAAAGCTGCAGCTGTAGAATGAGTTTTTCAGCGTTTCTGAAGTAGTGTTTTTTACCATTTTTTAGCTATAGCGTTTTTAGTTTGTTTTTTTACAAAATTATACTCCCACAAAAGCGCTGACAGGTCCTTTTTAAGGAGAACAGTGGGGTCAATAAGACCCCACAGCTCTCCTCTAGGCTGGATCCTTATAATAGGAATATGGCATGACAGGTCCTCTTTATGGAGAGATGTGGGGTCTATAAGACCCCACAGTTCTCCTCTAGGCTGGAATGCCTGAGATAAAAAAAAAAAAAAGTGATCTCAGGCTTTCCAGCCGAATACACGCCAGTGTTTACAGCTGCCGGGGTCAGACGTGTCGTCTTAAGGCATCATTCAGATATCTCTAATGAAAGCCGAGGACGTCATATGATGCACTAACTACGTTATGGAAGTGGTTTAAAAAATTGTTATAATTTGCACTTCAAAAAAATTCTTACCACTCCTATGCCTTCAAAAGCGAAGATGGCCGTTCCAAAAAATAGGGGATATTTCTTCCACGTGGATGTCAAAGGCAGAGTGCGAGGATCAGAAAGAGTCTAAAGAAATAGAAGATAAATAATAGATGTAATCAAACGGACTATATTCTGTATTCTGAAAAACACAGACCGTGGATGAATCATAACTACGCAACACTACTGAAAACTAATATTTTAGTTTTGGGTGGTCACTAGTGTACGGATTTCTCCAAGAGGCTTCTTTATCACCCTATGATATTCAAATGATAATGATATTTACTTGTATCTTTTCATTTCAGAAGAAAACTTCCTGTGAACCTGTAGTATGCATTCTGGATTCTCTCTGAAGTAGATTACAGAGAACCCTGATTAAATCTGATCTCCAAGGAGAAAAAAACTCTCTCACTCCAACTCCCTGTACCTAGCGTCTCTCCCCCCAGAAAGTTGAAGGCATCATTCGCTCGCACCTAGACTTGTCAATTATTTGAGAATTAAAGGAAACCGGTTATTAAAGGACGACAACGCTCTAAAGGATAAGCTCACCTTTAGTCACAAAAATAATAAATGCACATGATTCTGCAGGTAAAAAATATGCACTTATTATTTTTATCAAAGTGGATTGCGGTTGCAATGTCAGGCTTCTGTAGACACTGCTGACAGCTCTTTGCCCGAAACCTCCATACAGGCAGACAGTTACTCGTCTGCAGGAAGTGTCAGTGAACTATGAGGGGCGGTTAACACTGCTGCGTGCGGCCAGATCGGATGCGATTCGCACCACACTGCAGTGTTAATCACAAGCGATCTCTATGCGATGAGATCTCAGCCATACAGATAGTATGGCTGAAATCGTATCCTTTATTTCCGCGGCAGCAGAATCAGACCGCATGCGTGTTCACACCCATGCAATCCGATTCCTGTGCGAGTTTGAAGTTCACAGTGCCATATGTGAACTGATTTGGGGGTGTCATTAACTTTCTATTGACACTCCCCGCAGTTTGAATATGGCAATGTGAACTGCCGCCGGGAGACATGCGACGCGGGAACCCGCAATGGATTCGCAGGGTTCCCGCAGCAGCAGTGTGAAGCAGCCCGTATTTCATTGAGAACAACAAGCTGTCTGCCATGGTGGAAGAAGGGACTTGCAGGTTATTTATTCACAGATGTATGAATGAAATGTGCAGGTGGCGCCCCAAACAGCCACACGGTTTTTAAAATGTTACAGCGGCTGCGGACTGCAGAGAGAACCCCCCACCTGCTGCTGTCAGAGGGGTGAAGGTGGTGAAGTGGGGGGCACTAAACATGTTGTATGTTACATCCTAAATACGGGTGATACATTTGAACTTTAAAAAATACGTTTGGAAAAAAATAATTTTTCAGAATTATTTTTACCCAAGTGGATGCAGCTTCTGTCCAATGCTGCATCTCTCCCCCGCCAGCTCTAAGGCTGAAAACCAAGCGATCAAGCACCACTGATAGCTTAGTTCCCAGAGCTCTGCGAGTAGAGAGACGATAACTCCCTGCTCTGACCCCCCCCCCACTCGCTTGGCTGTAGAGGGAGTGGTGGGAGCGGCTGGCATGTGGGTCAATCTCGACCACATGGTCGCAATCTTTCCCCACCCTAGACTGGCTCTGTGATGCTTCAGTCCGCTGTCTGCTGAGAACGGGTCACAGGAATGCAGCAAACTGCACTATGATCTACTGTACTTCTCCTTTAAGTGCAGTTGTCCTTTAAAGAGTAACTTTATTTTTGTTAAGAAAAATATTCCCTTCTGGGTGATCAACGTAAATTGCAAGGATTTTAACGAACAAAATCTAATTTAAATCTAATGAGAGTGATTTAATAATTATCAATTAACTGCTGCCCTTGCAGGGTTCTAATGTGGAAAGTGTCAGGATCTGCATCTCCTTAGATGTGATTTCCGTTTGGGAGTATAAGCCATAAATCTGACTTGTATTTTAGTGCAGACTTCTGGCAAAATCAGTCAGCCAATCACACAAGCAGGACATTACATATCTTGGGGGGGTGTTCTGTATACAATCTGTGTACAGAACATTATTGCTAGCTGCTAGCAATAATAATGCTGTTCTCCTGGCAGGGGCGCCTATCCGCCTGTCAGGGCTGGGCTCCTGCAATTTAAGCAGCCCTTTTCTTTCAGTGCTCAGAAGATGCTCAACTGTCAGGTAATTACCAGCCACTCCTTGTTACCATAGTGACTCACCTGGTTACCATTAACCTGCCTCATTGGTCCAGCCTACAGCCAGCTTAGCTCATTTCCTCCTTGCCCTTGTGTGGTCTATGATCTCCAGTGCATTTCTTCCTGTGCTCCTGTGTATGACTTGGCCTGGCTGACTTCCCTTCAGATTCCTGTTCCTGATTTTTGCTCCTGACCCCGGCTCGTCTGATTACCCACTCTGGCATCCAAACTCTGGCTTCTGTTTTTTTACTGCATTCCTGAACTGTTATTTTTGCCAATTTATTAAGAACCCTTTTATGCTAAAAATAAAGCCTGGAACCTGCCTCCCATTCATTTGAATGAGTGCTTTCACACTGGGGTGGTGCGCTTGTGGGGCGGTGAAAAAAGTCCTGCAAGCAGCATCTTTGGGGTATGTTTCGGGTGCTTTAAAAATCATTTCAAAAGCGCCCTTGCCCATTGAAATAAATGAGCAGCGTTTCCAAAGCGCATTAAAAGTGCTTCAAAAGCACAGAAAAAAGGGTCTTTTTTCGCGTTAAGGTCACGCTGTCACACAACCTTAAAAAAATTGCAGCGCTTCAGTGTGAAAGGGGTCTAAGGCTCCATTTACACGGGATGCTATATCAACCGCCCCTGAACAATTTTTTTGACAGCTAGAAGCCAGCATCTAAAACGGCCGTTTTTCTGCGTTTTGTCGCATTTGCGTCTAGGAGCGTTTAAAAAAATGTTTTTTTTCTTTTAGAATGGAAACGCCTGTAAACGAAACAGTTATAGACGCGAGTTACCGCGTTTAGGTGCATTTACAAACTGTTTGGCATTTCAAATGCCTCTGAACTGGCGTCTGAATCCATTTTTTTGCATTCCAAAAAAAGCCTTTAAACTCAACTGCCTGGAAACAACCTTAAACGACCCTGTGTACATGTACTGATAAGATAACATAGAGGGAAGTTCAGGGGCAGCTGAAAAAAATGCCCAAATGCCTCAAAACATCCGTTTACCAACAGCAGTGTAAATGACGCCTTAAGATGTCATTTTAAATGCACTCTCTGTCTCCGTCTAGTTTATAATTCTTGACACCACCCCACCTGGGAGAACACAATAGCTCCATGGGAGGGATTCCCTCATCATCGCTGCATATGTTAATGGGGGAATCAAGCAATTCTCTTTCCTACAACCACAGGTTACAGGAAAGAAAATTGCATCATCCATGGCCTGCCTTACTGGGAATGGGCTTCCACATGTATTAAAGTGAGCATTCCATACAATACTGTAAAATAGCACAATAAAATAAATATAGAACCTTTACTTACCCTGAGAACATACTGATAAATAATGACAAGGCTGACAGCCATGGATAGATTGGCTAAAAAAGAGCAGATGGATAAGTTCTTCAGATTCCGTATAAAAACCAATGGAATGATGAATGGCAGGAAACATAACATGTACAATCTTAGGTCCAGATTCCACCTTCTTTCTTCTGACTCTGGATGTTCAGAGGGACCTTCAATGTAAACTTCAAACACCTGTACAGAAAGCAGAGGGTTCATGCTAATGGGAAACAAAGCCTGTTGTCTGGTGTGGTGTTCAGCCTGCACTTGTCATCAGTTTTAGACACTTCTCAGATCACTCAGGACACTGACCGATGCATTGACCTTCTTCTAAGCTGCATTAACTCGCTTCAAGCTGATTTTGCATTTCCAGTGACTTTTGTTTTGATGTAAGGCCCTACTGTACAGAACGGCTGATGAATCTTCGGGGGGCAGCAACAGACGGGAGGTGGCAGTGAAATCTGCTTTTCGTTTTTTTTTATATTAACCATTAAAGACATATATTTTCATTTTTAATTTTACTAGAATTGGGCTTTAAGAATTCTGATCATACCTGCAGCAGGTTTTAGTATCCTCTGTCGCTGGCCTTCTGATTGGTCGAGGCTCCAACAACGAAGGTAGGGTTAGCGATTGATGCTTAGCCACATCCCCCACAAATTCCTACTGGCTCATCATTGCCCTGGGCTGCTTCACTAGCCTATAGAAATGTGTGTGTGTGTGTGTGTGTGTGTGTGTTATGCCGTATACTCAGCGAATGCCTATTTTATGATTTTTGCATGTAATAACCCAAAGAGCAAACATTTATTATATTACAGCTTACAAATTCTGGTGGTTGCATTAGTTTTCTAATAATTTTTCCATAAAGACATAGATGAGCAATTTTGGGGTGTAATCCTGAACTCTGCACGTAGTGTAATCCTGAACTCTGCACGTAGTGTAATCCTGAACTCTGCACGTAGTGTAATCCTGAACTCTGCACGTAGTGTAATCCTGAACTCTGCACTCTGCACATAGTGTAATCCTGAACTCTGCACTCTGTACATAGTGTAATCCTGAACTCTGCACTCTGTACATAGTGTAACCCTGAACTCTGCACATAGTGTAATCCTGAACTCTGCACTCTGCACGTAGTGTAATCCTGAACTCTGCACTCTGTACATAGTGTAATCCTGAACTCTGCACTCTGTACATAGTGTAATCCTGAACTCTGCACTCTGCACATAGTGTAATCCTGAACTCTGCACTCTGTACGTAGTGTAATCCTGAACTCTGCACTCTGTACATAGTGTAACCCTGAACTCTGCACATCGTGTAATCCTGAACTCTGCAATCTGTACACAGCACACCCCTGAACTCTGCACTCTGTACACAGCATACAACAGGCCCTTTGAGGGCAATCATACTGCTGATGCGGCCCACAATGAAAATTGAGTTTGACACCCCTGAGATAGAGAGATGTGCTCCAAACAGCTACATGGGTCAGAAAAAATACCTATAAGAATATGCATGACTATGCAGGAGAAAATAAAATACTTAAGAATTTATTCATAGAAATGTGAAATACCCGTTCATAATTCGGACCTGATGGAAATCTAGTTTTTAATGTTAAAACTGCGGACACTTTGCACTCACATAGTCAAGAGAACACATCTCCCCCCACCATCATCACCACCACCTCATACCAAAGTGTATGCTTCCAGGACCCTGCACTCTCATAAAGGACATTACAATCATGCATATTTATAACATATCTAGCTACGTTTGTTTCTTTACACATGGATAAATGTGGAAAGGGACATACATATGTTGGAATAATAAGTGTTCATGATGTTCACATATAAATTGCTTACAGCAGGAGAGTGCACTGGAATTAACTACCAACACTGATCTGTTGGGAATACAAATATAATATCGAACAGAATTATCAAATGTTGGGTTGATAAAATGTATTTACATGTGCTTCAAATGTGTAATAACTATCAATGCGGTAGGTACAGTGAGTGTGCATCGTCTTCCTAGAACTGTGAATGTTAAAAACAAAGTGCAGCCTAACCTATTTTGGTTATACTTCTCTTATGGATCACAGAGGTGAAGCTCGTTCTGCACTCCTGTGACCCGTTTTCAGCAGAGAGCGGACTAAAGCCTGCTGTGGGCTGACGTCACTCAGTCAGTCCAGGCTCAGCAACAGTGGCAGCTGGTGGTACATTTTGTGTGTCGGTCGGTAGGGTCTGCACACAACCCCCCCACCCCCCCAAAGGGTTGTGAGGGGCGGGTCGATGAGCTTCACACTTACTCCCCGGCAGCTATTCCCTGCGGGCAGCAGCTTGGTCCGCTGCCTCCCCTCCAGCAACATCCCTCCACGTCTCCTTCCTACTCCTCTCTCCTCCTCGTGGTCCAATAGGATCACTTGTTGTTTTGGCCAAGCAGGAAATGGGTCTCAGGACCTGCTTCCCGATTGGCGGGGAGGAGATTCAGTGTGAAAATAGTGAATATTATTTTTATTAAATCGCTATTGTCACACAACTAGGTGAGCTCGGAGTGCATTGCTCTGCACCCCAAGCCCACCCTTTTTTAAAGCCTATTAGAGCAGTGGTTCTCAATTCCTGTCCTCTGGACCCACTAACAGGCCAGGTTTGCAGGATAACTGAAATACATCACAGGTGATATCATTTACTGCCCAGTGATTGCAGTGTTCTAGTCTGCATCTCCCCAAGGTAATACTTAAAATCTGGCCTGTTGGTGGGTCCCGAGGACTGGAGTTGAGAACCACTGTATTAGAGCCTCTGGCTCTAATCATGTGCTTCAAAACCCTCCCCCTCCCTCCATTGAGATCCATGCATTCGGTGCTCCGAATGTAAATTAGGGGGCCGGAAGCATGGATGGGCCATCCCTGCTCAGCAAAGATCCCGGCTAAATAGTCGGGATCCCACCCAGATACCTGGACTGGCAGCTGGCTCAGCCTGATCCTGCTGCTCCCGCCCCCCCTACACTGTGAGCACTGGAGGCAGAGCAAAGAGCCACCAGCTCTCTGCAGACTGAAAACTCAGTTGGTACCAAAAGTGGTAACTACACAAAAAACAATGAGGAGAAGGTGAACAGCTCCAGAACACCCGGCTCTCCCAGCAGTATCACAGTCCCAGAGGGTGCAGGTTCAAGATGCTTGATCAGATATGCAAAAAGAAACTCCGGACGACCGCACTCCTTTGCAATAATTTAATAAATCCAAATCCATGTGTACAGACAAGAGAAGAATTGCTAACGCGTTTCACGCCAACCTAGAGGCGCTTACTCATAGCTGGTGGAGCATGGTTATGCGTACATATATATGTGAAAAAATACTATTGATCACTTCCCATGCTCCACCAATCACTATACAATCAATCAGCTGTTACTTGTTTAGCTATCATCAATTCCTTTCAGAGCTTTATAGCTTCCAGCAGAGTCGGCATGACATGGTGCAATATATAAGAGGAATCGCACGCGGAACACATGAAAAAAAAAAAAAAAATAAAAAAAAAAAGGGGTCTCCATACATGGTGCAATATACAAAAGGAATCGCACGCGAAACACACGGAGAAAAAAAAAAAAAAAAGTCTCCATACATGGTGCGATGGTACAAAAGGAATCGCACGCGGAACACACAAAAAAAAAAAAAAAAATCTCCATATGTGCCACCGCAGGTCCCTCCGTGATACGCAGCAAGTCAGCCTGTCCATAGGAAATCCAAATATATAGCAACACAAAAAGTAGAATTAAAACACCATTATGATTTATGTTGCAAACATTTAAGTAAAAATGTAGCATGTGAAAAACACAATGTATCAAAAAACCTAATAACAAACAAGAACAGCAACAGACTGATGCATCACTGGAAACATATAGTTTCCAATGGTGCATAGGTCATTGGAGAACCCTACGTCCGTCATAATCATGATTTGAAGAAGTGTACCCTCTAAAAACACTTCAGCAGTGATGCGCCTGAGGGTCGACACTATACAGACAGACAATAGGGTCCCCCAATAAAGTGTTAATCTCAACTCTGTTGAATAGTCGGCATTCAAGGAGTTCCGTGAAGAGGGAGGTGTTAAATAAATAGAAAATGCCTGGACCTCTATCCATCATAGAAATGGGACACATCCCATTCAAAATTGAGTCCCTCAGGCATTCTAGTGCCAAAAAAGAATATCCAGAACACCTCCCTTCTACAAAGAAGCTTGAACCTATCTCCTCCCCTGACTGGAGACATTATTTGCTCAATCGCCTGGATTCTCAGGTCAGAGACATTTTTCTGATGGACCTCATTCCAGTGTCGGGAGACATTGGTAGAATGGTTTTTACTGATGTCTCTGAGGTGATCGCCCAGGCGATCTCGCAGTCTCCGTGTTGTACGACCCACATACTGTACCCTGCAAAGTAAGCAGGTGATAATGTAAACCACATATCTAGTATTGCAGTTCATAAACCTGCTAGTATTAATAAACTTTTTATTTGCAGTGGATCGTACAGTTTCCCCTTTTTTCACAAATGGACAGCACTGACATCTATTCGCCCCACATTTAAAATTCCCTTTAAAGTTTAGCCAATGTG
>BLSH010348438.1:829387-853956 GCA_018402905.1 Glandirana rugosa
TACACGGGACACAGGACTACACGGTACTTGAGCCTACACGGGACCACATCAGGGCACAGGGCACATCAGGGTTCATGGCACATCAGGACACAGGGCACATCAGGGCACATGGCACATCAGGACACAGGGCACATCAGGGCACATCATGGCACATGGCACATCAGGGCACATGGGGCAAATAATGGCACATCAGGGCACATGGGGCAGATCAGGGCACATGACACATGGGGCACATCAGGGCACATTAGGGAACATCAGGGCACATTAGGGCTCATCAGGGCACATTAGAGCACATGGGGAAAATCAGGGCACATGGAGCACATCAGGGCACATGGCACACCAGGGCACAGGTCACATGGGGCAAATCATGGCACATGGGGCACATCAGAGCACATGGCACATGGGGCACATCATGGCACATTAGGGCTAATGGGGCACATCAGGACACATGGGGCAAATCAGGGCATATTAGATTAGGGCACATCAGGGCACATTAGATTAGGGCACGGCACATCAAGGTACAGGACACCGCACATCAGGACACAGCACATCAGGGCACATGAGGGCAGAGGGCACATGGCACATCAGGGCACATGGCACATCAGGGCATAGAGCACAGCAGGGCACATCAGGGCACAGGGCACATTGGGGCACATGGGGAAAATCATGGCACATCAGGGCACATGGGGCAAATTATGGCACATCAGGGCACAGGGCACATCAGGTCACATCAGGGCACATTAGGGCACATCAGGGCACTTCAGGGCATATCAGGGCACATGAGGCAAATCATGACACATCAGGGCACATGGGGCAAATCATGGCATATCAGGGCACATGGAGCACATGAGGGCACATGGGGCACATCAGATTAGGGCACATCAGGGCACATTAGATTAGGGCACATCAGGGCACATTCGATTAGTGCACATCAGATTAGGGCACATTAGATTAGGGCACATCAGATTAGGGCCCATTAGATTAGGGTACATTAGATTAGGGTACATTAGATTAGGGCACATTAGATTAGGGCACATTGTTTACGAGCCGGGCAGAGGGCACACGGCACATTAGAACACATGGCACATCAGGGCATAGGGCACAACAGGGCACATGGCACATCAGGGCTCAGGGCACATTGGGGCACATGGGGAAAATCATGGCACATCAGGGCACATGGGGCAAATTATGGCACATCAGGGCACATTAGGGCACTTCAGGGCATATCAGGGCACATGGGGCAAATCATGACACATCAGGGCACATTGCATATCAGGGCACATGGGGCAAATCATGGCACATCATGGAACATGGAGCACATGAGGGCACATGGCACATCAGGGCACATGGCATATGGGGCAAATCATGGCACATCAGGGCACATGGGGCACATTAGATTAGGGCACATTAGATTAGGGCACACCAGGGCACATTAGATTAGGGCACATCAGGGCACATTCGATTAGTGCACATCAGATTAGGGAACATTAGATTAGGGCACATCAGATTAGGGCACATCAGATTAGGGCACATCAGATTAGGGCACATCCGATTAGGGCAGAGAGAGGAGAGGAGGGGCGGGGCCACCAAGGAGCAGTGTGACATGAGAGAGGAGTTATTACAGACGCTTCCTGCACTATCTGCATGCTGGCTTAATCTTGATCTACCCGTCAGACGTCACCTATCGGTGATTGACGGGTAGATCGCCACGGAATTCACTGCAGAATAACTGGCAGTGACTCCTGTGAGAGTGCAGCCGGCCCACTGAGCCATCGGCCCACTGGGAAACTCCCGGTAGTCCCGATGGCCAGTACAGGCCTGAATGCGACACCAGAGGGCGTTGGAAAAGAATCGCCAAGGCCGATATCTGGCCCTTGAGAGTACTCCAGGCCAATTTTTTATTCAGGTCCTGTTGTAAAAAAGTCAGGACCCTAGACACCACATAGGAGCGAGGGTTCCAACCTCACACCAGGCAATGTAGGCCTTCCAGGTTCCATGATAGATTTTCTGCGAAGTACACTTGCGTGCCTTCAGCATGGTAGGGACCACTGAGTCGTCGACACCCCGGTCCCTCAACACCTGGGATTCAATAGCCAGGCCGTCAAAGCCAGCGAGGGCGATTGTCTCGCAGCGGGAAACGCCAGGGAACGTCTGCCACCATTCTCACTACATCGGCGTACCACGGACGCCAAGTCCAGTCCGGAGCCACCAGGATCATTGGAATTCCCTCCGCTTCCACCCTGCGCAGTAGGCGCGGGAGCATTTTGATGGGAGGATAGGCATACAGAAGACGATACCGACTCCAAGACGCCACGAGTGCGTCTGTGGCCACTGCCAATGGGTCTCTTGTCCTGCACACAAAGGACTTTACCTTGTGGTTGAACCGAGACGCCATGAGGTCCACGTCTGGCGTGCCCCACTTATGGCAAATCTGGCTGAACACTTCTGGATGGAGAGACCATTCTCCGTGATCCAGCGTCTGTCGACTGAGGAAGTCCGCCTGCCAATTTTCTACGATTGGAATGTAGATGGCGGAGATTGCCAGAACGTGCAGTTCTGCCCAACGCAGAATGAGAGCTGCTTCCGCGGCCGCTGCCGCACTTCTCGTTCCGCCCTGATGGCTCACATACGCCACCGCCGTGGCATAGTCCGAATGGACCCGAATCGGGAGCCCTTGTAGCCTCGCCGTCCAGTGGGATAGACAGAGTCTGATCGCTCTGAGCTCCAGCACATTGATCGGAAGGCGGGACTCCTGCGCCGATCAGCGACCCTGGGTCGACAGAGAGCCCAGGACTCCCCCCCCCCCCCCAGCCCGACAGGCTGGCGTCCGTCGTGAGTATTGACCATGTCAGGGGAAGAAATGATTCCCCCCCCCCCCCCGTCAAAGCTGGGGCCCGAAGCCGCCAGGCCAGGGAAGCCCTGGTCTGGCGATCCAAGTTGACCAACCGGTCCAGAGACAGTGGAGATCTGTCCCATCGAGACAGAATCGATCGCTGAAGTAGTCGAGTGTGACTCTGAGCGTAAGGTACCGCCTCAAAGGCGGATACCATGAGCCCCAGTGCCCGCATACAGAACCGTAATGAAGACTGCCGGTGAGACAGTAAGGTTCACACTGCTGATTGCAGGGACTGCAACTTGGCTGGGGGTAAGAACACCTTCGCCTGTTCCATGTCCAGAATCAGACCCAGATATTCCAGGTGACAGGACGGGGTCAACGATGACTTCTGCAGGTTGATCAGCCAACCGAAGTCCTCTAACGAGGCCATGGTGATGGACACGCTCTCCTCCAGGGCAGAGGCAGACTCCGTTCTCAGAAGCAAGTCATCCAGGTAAGCCACCACCACGATACCCCTCTGCCTCAACAGGGCCCGCACTGGGGCCACCAACTTGGTGAAGACCCGAGGAGCCGAGGCCAGACCGAAGGGCAGAGCCACAAATTGGTAATGGAGATCCTCCCACCGCAAAACACAGAAAGCGCTAGTGTCTGAGACAAATGGGAACATGGAGATACGCGTCCCTGATGTCCCGGAACGCCAGGAAGTCCCCCTGATGCAGGGCGGCCACGACCAAGCGGACCGATTCCATCCGGAATTTTCGCACTTTTACATAAAAGTTTAGCGCCTTCAGGTCCAACACTGGCCTTACCCCCACACCTTTTTTGGTGACCACAAAGAGGTTCGAGTAGAAACCGTGAAACCTTTCTGACTGAGGTACCGGTACTATCACCCCCTGTCCCGAAAAGGGCCTCCCGACTTTGACGCGGGAGTCTTAAGTTCGATGGGAAGAACCTGTCTGGGGGTAGAGTGCTGAACTCTATCCTGTACCCGGAGGACAACACTTCCTGCACCCACTGGAAGGAAATGCGGGCAGTCCACCTGTCTGCGAACCCCAGAAGACGTCCCCCCACCCGAGCGCCGGGTGGGGGCAACCCATCATGCAGAGGAGGGCTTATCCTCTGTCTTTTAGTTTTTACGTTGCCAGGGCCTCTTAACGGCCCCTGCAGCAGCCTTGCCGGCTCGCTGTGCCAGGGGAAACGAAAAAAACCTCTTCTGACCCGAAGAGACAGGTACTTGTTTGCGGCGAAATTCTCCCGCCTGGGCACCGGAATGAAGGTACTCTTCCCTCCCGTGAAATCCTTAATGACTTCGTCCAACTGAGGACCAAAGAGAAGGCCACCCTGAAAGGAGAGGTCCGCTAAACCTTTTTTGGAGGCGTGGTCATCCGACCACGAACGCAACCAGAGGACCCGTCTAATAATGACTGCAAAAACAGACATTTTTGAGAACATAGGGAGCAGGTCTAGAGCCGCATCACACAGGTATTTAATACCATGATATACATGTTCTGCTTTCTGCAGCTACGCTGTGCATTCAGAGAGATATTGCGCCGCCGCCGCCGCTAGTGCTTTAGACACTACCTCTGTCCTCCTATCGGCAGGATCCTTAAACGACGGCGACCCCTCCAGGGGGATAGTCGTTGCCTTGTTTAGGCGCACCACCGGGGGGTCCACCGAAGGGGACGCCCACTTTTTTATAAAACTATCCTCAAAAGGATAACGGATAGCGAAACGCTTAGGCGTGGTGAAGGAATGCTGCGGGCGCTGCCATTCCTGATAGAACAAATGATCAAAAAATGTATCATAGGGGTAAGCTCTTACAGACCTAGGGGGCTTGGCAGTCCCGCATACATAAGTAGACGTCTGCGACTCTCCATCTTGGTTCAGTCGCAAAGACGCATGGATGCCAGAAATGATTGCAGACACCAGTGCTTTTTCGCGCGCTGCCTTAGCCCCCTGGTCCTCTGCCTCCTCATCTGAGGGACAAAGTTCACCCTCAGAAAGCTCCACGGGGGTCCCCGTGACCCCCGGCGCCACGTGCGGTTCGGGATCCTCCCCTGAAGAACAAGAGGGAGGGGGGCGCTTTTTAGGGGCCCCCAGGGCATTGCTCAGCCCCCCCTGGGAAAGAATTCCCCAAACACCGCCTGCAGCTGTTCTAAGGACACCAGGGACACCGACGCAGGTTGCGCTGCATCTAAATCCTCCTCAGAGGGCCCTGCAGGGTCATCTGCCATCACACCCACAGATTGAGCCACACAGTGAGAACAACCACTAGCAGCACCCCCACACAGTCAAACACACCACCGCCCCTCAGAACGCCAGGGAAACCCAGGAGGACTGCACCCACCGCCGCCAGCACCCCCAGGAAGCCAGCTATACTTGCTGCTTGTTTGCCAAGAAAACGTTCTGTGGACCGCCAGAGAGCCTGCACCATCAGCAGCAGCCAGCACTGTCCCAGCAAAGTGAAAGGAAGAAAAACGGCAGCAGCACGTTTTTCACAGCCTGGAAAAATTCCAATATGACCGCCGAGGACATCCACTAGAGGGCCAAGGGCTGCTGAACACCGAGGCTCCGGCAAAATGGGCACCACAACATGGTACTGAAAAACCCAGGGAAAATGGCCGCGGCTACGGCAAAATGGCGGCGATCTGCCGCAAAATGCCGCATGGCGGCCTAGGCGGTCTGCACACACAGTGCAAGCGGGGTGCAGAGCGGGGGGAGGGGGGGAGAGGAAGGAGCGAAAGGACCCAGGAGAGCCCCAGAGACCCGCCTCTACCAGCGGCTACCACATGCAGAAAGTCACAAATCGCCCTGCGGTCCCCCCCAATGCCCCTAGGGGGGCAGAGGGGGGCTCACTCACCACTCCTGAGGGGTGCAGCAGGTAGCCACCCGGTCGCAGACTTTTCTCCCCAGCTGGGGAGGGATGCTGCTGGCCGCAGGCCCCTGGACCAGACCGAATCCGGACACTGGGCACAAGTGGGGATCACCCACTGGCCGCCCGCACGGAACGGGCACGATGCGGCGGGACTCACTAACATCCTGGGACTGGCTCACATCGGATGGCTGTGCTGGGGAAAGTACAGGGTTTTTATAGGAACCCTCTATACCCCAGCCGGCTTCTTGATAGTAGTCTTCAATTAGCTTGAAAAAAAAATAAAAAAGCGGAGGCAAAAATCCTATCCGCAGGTCCCATAAGGGAGCCAGGTCCACTCCTTGCACTTGGCATGTTAAAACTAATGTACTGAGCAGAGTAGGGGGATTATATGGGAAGAGAGGACAGCCCCCTGGGAGGGGCCAGCTTGCTTTCTTTCTTTGCCTAGTTAACTCCTAATAGGACTTGCATATAACCCACACGTCAATGGAGAGCTGTGTCTGTCAGTGAACGTAGGAGAAACATATCTGAAGTCTCCCAAAAGCATGTGGGAAAATGTGTTATGGTCTAATGAAACCAAGGTTGACCTTTTTGGCTATAATTCCAAAAGATATGTTTGGGCAAAAACAACACTGCACATCACCAAAAGAATACCATACCCACCGTGAAGCATGGTGGTGGCAGCATCTTGCTTTGGGACTGTTTTTCTTCAGCTGGAACAGGGGCCTTAGTCAAGGTAGAGGGAAATATGAAGAGTTCCAAATACCAGTCAATATTGGCACAAAACCTTCAGGCTTCTGCTAGAAAGCTGAACATGAAGAGGAAATTCATCTTTCAGCATGACAACGACCCAAAGCATACATCCAAATCAACAAAGGAATGGCTTCACCAGAAGAAGTTTAAAGTTTTGGAATGGCCCAGCCAGAGCCCAGATGTGAATCCAGCACATTTGTCCAGCAAAACTGAGGCTGCAGAGAAAGGGACTAGGGAATCTCTGTCCTCAATCTCAAAAGTGAGACAATAGAGGTCTGCTTAGATCCTTGATATTTCACCAAAGCCCTCAACAGGGCTCCTAATAAAACAGTACAAAATAATAAAAAAATTATAATAAAAACTACTGATAACATAGACTGCCCTACTCACACCAATCTCTGCTCTACTGACAATGGTCCACTGCTCCACTGATAAGCACGCATGTGTGTTTGTGCTCTGGGGTGCACACTCTAATGCAATAGACTGCACGCACCAAAGGCTATACGACAATACCATCTTTACCCTCATGCTTTGTATATCATCTATATCGGGGGTCAGCAACCCATAGTTTGCAGCCAGGTGACTGGTAGATCACGGTCTGGGTTTGCTGACCCGCCATCCCAGAGCATCAGAGTGCAGTGCAGAGGGATTACTTGTAAAGTTAGAGCTGTAGTAGGGAGCAAGAGCCGCATAAGCTGATGCCTCTTCTGAAATGTGCCGGCTCCTGTCCCATATGGAGTGATACCAACTGCACTCCACCTCTTATCCTGGCTAACGGTCTCCAGAGTGGTGCCAGCAGCAGGAAAGAAGATCTTCAGGTCAGTGTGAAGCAATACACTGGGCATAATAGCATAGGGTTGCTTTTACACTGATGTGCTGCGGTTTACCCACATGACGGGTGCAGTGCAGTGTACCTGCAGCTTTCCTGCACTTAGCCATAGACTTCTATTAAAGCCTGTGAGTTTGGTGCACTTCCTGAATGCAGGAGTTTTGGTGTGCTTTCAGAAAGTGCACCACACCTGCAGGATATAATAGAAGCCTATATGGCAAGGCGCAGGAAAACCGCAGTACATCAATGTAAAAGCAGCCCTATAGGGGGCTCAGAACAGGAAGGGTTCATTTACATTTGCAGTTTGGGTGGTGGTAAAACCCCCATAGCTGAGACGTGTTTTTAACACCCCCTGCCCCAACCCCACCCCCGTTAGCTGCAGTGACCAGGGGTGTACACATGTCACAGCAAGAGTTATACACCCTGTGATGGTTGGTGGGGGTGGTACCAGCCAGGCATGACCCTTTCAAGTGAATAAGGTCACTCTGCAAGTGCCCTGCAACCTTGTGCAGTACAGCAAACAAGAGGTTAAAGCAGGCAGCATTGTGTTGATTTCTCACCACCTGCTTTTACCCCTTGTACACCATAGAAGCATGCAGTTGTGGGGCACTTGCAGAATGGCCCCATTTGCTTGAATGTGTCGCGATTGGAGGGCGGTAGAATCCACCAAGAGCAACAGGGAGCTTAATTCCTGCTGTGACATGTGTACACCTTTGGCTGCTGCCTCAACAGCTAAAGGGGGTAGAGATTAGGGGCAGTAAAACTGCGACTCAGCTGCAGGGTTTTACCACCCCCCAACTTTTCATGTGGTAAAACTAAGGGTGCCACTGTGGAATGCACCTAAGAGCTCATTCAAATGTGCAGAAGGCACTGCTGCTCCTCTGAAAAGTGATCGGACTGTGTTGGATAGGTGGTGAAGGGGCAATATGTTGCCTTCTCACCACCTGATTTAAACGTATGATTACTGTGCTATTCATGTGATTCAGACACGGTAGTATGGCAATTAGAGGTTTAAATCAGGTGTGAGGAGGCGGCACTGTGCCCGGTGATCTTTGCCTATCCCTGATCTATAGCTTGCATGACTGCATTGTCTACACTTTTTGTGCAAGCCCTTGGCAAACGCTAATCTGTATTTCCCTATTGCCCTGTTATAGCAGCAATTTATAGCAGACTCTTGTAACAAGTCTCCAACAACTCTTCTAGTCTGTTCAAAATCTTACAGCATTTCTGCAGTCTCTGACCATCTCTTCTATCATGTCCACAGTCTCTGACCATTTATTGTATCATACCTGCAGTCTTTGACCATCTCCTTTATAATGTATGTAGTCTCTGACCATCTCCTATATAATTGTCCACAGTCTCTGACCATCTCTTGTATCATGTCTGCAGTCTTTGACCATCTCTAGTACCATGCCCGTAATCTCTGACTATATTCTGTTGTGATTAATAAGAGATTGGGGGCAGGGTTCCCGTCCTATGTAAAGGACTAACTCACTAAGTATACCAACCCTGTATATAAACATGAGAAAGAATGCAAGAGCAAGAGGTGTGAGCGTTAAGTGGTAATCCCTAGGACTCCATAAAATATTTATCAAAAGGAATTTTTATTACATATATACGAAAAGGGAAATCGCACTTATTAAATACATATATTTATTGAAGGAGTTTATACAAAAAAATTCAATAAAAGCATATATAGAGTATCGTGTTACATCAGGTCTCCAACATGTTTTGCAGTGTGGAACTCCGCTTCATCAGGGTATATCCGTTCTGTAACTCACTCTATATGGGTAGAATATACATAAAGCAATGTTAATGTACTTTGCAATATTTTTCATCTTGTTCCAAGGACCTACAGAACAAAAAAAAGGGGGAGGGGGTAGTAGTATTTATAAAAAAAAAAAAAAATGGTGTTTACCTTATTCTATCTAGAGGTTGAAGGCTAGAGGGAGACAATAGAAGACACATTAAAGTGCCTCTGCAACCTGGACCAAGGACCCGGGCGATGTACGTATTCACCCGCAAGACCAGTGACATAACTACTTCGCATTTCACAAAATCTACTAGAACCAGAATAATAAGGGACAATACATGTATCCAACAGGGTTATGCCATTTAGAACAAAAACTGAACAGAAGGTAAATGCTAACCTTAACAAAAGGGACACTCATAGCCACTGAAAGATCTTCACAGCATCTTATAATGGATAAGGTGCATTACAGCAAACACAAAGGATAGCAGAAATCCAGATTCAACATGCGTGTTCTAAAAAGAAGGCATGCATATCACCTATAATAGGCCATAACTCCTGGGACTAAGCCAAGACAATAACGACACTGTAGGGAACCCCCTTGTATATGGGGGACTTACCTCTACGCAATCACATACAAAGGCCAACTAGCCCATGTGATATTCCGTTAAGAGGACCTAGGGGAATTTTCCACCCATGTGTCTCCATGTCTGCCACCAGGCTGGGTCTCCCAAGGTACCCGCACTTCAGCATATACAGCCCCAAAGTGGACATAGCCCTCTATATATACAAATATAAGAGGAGCCAATCCACAGGGTGCTGGTTGGGTCCTTTCCCTATTGGACATATGCAAAAAATTTTGAAAACGGCACCCAAACACACTCTCATTCTACCCATATATAGTGAGTTACAGAACGGATATACCATGATGAAGCGGAGTTCCACACCGCGAAACATGTTGGACACCTAATGTAACAGGATACTCTATATATACTTTTAATGAATTGTATATGCATGGGAAGTTTTTTGTATAAACTCCCTCAATCCTCTTATTTATTGATATGTACGATTTCTCTTTTTCTATACAGTGGTACCTCGGACTGCGATTAACGCAATTAACGAGCGTTTCTCAATACGAGCAGTTTTGTTTTTTAAATCCCAACTCAGTTTGTGAGCGCTGTCTCGCAAAACGAGCAGGATTAAGCCTCTGTGCATGCAATACCACATGTGGCCAAAGGTGCAGGGGCACTGGTGAGGCTCGGAGACGATCGGAAGCATTTGGAAATACCGAAAGTGTAAACAGTTCACGAGCGTTTCTGAATGTTTCCGAGCATCTCCGAGCCTCAGCAGCGCCCCTGGACCTCAGGCCACATACATTACTGCATTGACAAGCAGTCACTGTGAAACGAATCTGAGTTTCCATTGTTTCCTATGGGGAAACTTGTTTTGATATACGAGTGATTTGGATTACAAGCATTCTCCTGGAATGAATTATGCTCGTAATCCAAGGTTCCACTGTATATTTAATAAAAATTCCTTTTGATAAATATTTTATGGAGTCCTAGGGATTACCACTTATGCCCACACCTCTTGCTCTTGCATTCTCTCTCATATATTCTGTTGTGTGTCTGCTGTCTCTGGCACTGAGTATTTACTGAATATTATGTGTGGCCCACATGCGATGTTCAGAGCCGAACCTGAGGCCCCCGCAGAGCAAAAAAGTTGGCCACTACTGGTCTACGTGTACTTTTTACAAATCCCTAAACATGCAACCTCCATATTTTTTGCAAATTTATAATAAGAAAGATGGAACAAGAAGAAAACTAATGCAGCTACCAAATCTAAAGTATAACATGTAGATTAGATGTATTTTAGGAACGTATTCATTTTAACATCAGCAGCTATGTAACCAAAAACCAAAATATTAATTCCGGCAGAGCGACGTAAAAAAACCCGATTCCATTAAATGCTGAATATTTAAGCGTTGAGCAGAATTGGCCTCTATTAACATTCAAATGATGCGACTCCTCTGACACTAGATTTCTCCAGGCTGAACGGGCATAAAAGTTAAAAAGCAAGCGGTAATGTTTGTAAATTACAGTGTGAACACTTATTAATAAAATCATTTTATTTTCTGTGCACGCAGAAAATGGAATAGAGGCTCTCTTTGATCCGGGAAGATTTTTAAAGCTAGTAATTAAACAAATACATTTGAAAAGTTAATTAGCACAGCGGCAGCTTCTAATACTCACTTGTTTCACGTTTTCTGCTAGGAAGACGAAGTAAACACTGCAGAACCCCAGCTGTGTGGCCACCAGGGCAAAATCGACTGCGGTCCTGTGGAGGAGACGGAGGTAAGTGAGAGAGCGCAGAATGGGCAGCAGCCTATAGACGGACAGGTCAGGGCACTGATTGCCAAACAGGTTCTGAAAAATCAAATATTTACAACATGGTCTTGGCTTTATCGGGAAATGTGGTGCAAACAGCAGAGGTGATGTGAAACTCTCAACATGCATGTCATTTTTTTTTTTAATCAGCAGTGCAGTGAAAGATTATTATGCCATCTTATATGTATATTATACACTCACCGGCCACTTTATTAGGTACACCTTGCTAGTACCGGGTGGGTTGGACAATCTTTTGCCTTCAGAACTGTCTTAATTCTTTATGGCATAGATTCATCAAGATGTTGGATACGTTCCTCTGAGGTTTTGGTCCATATTAATGATTACCCATCACGCAGTTGCTGCAGATTTGTCGGCTGCACGTCCATGATGTTCATCTCCACTTCCACCACATCCAAATGGTGATCTATTGGATGAGATGTGGTGACTGTGGAGGCCATTGGAGTGCAGGGACCTCATTGTCCAGTGGTGAGATGATTGGAGCTTTGTGACATGGTGCATTATCCTGCTGGAAGGAGCCATCAGAAGATGGGGACACTGTAGTCATAAAGGGATGGACATGGTCAGCAACAATCCTCAGGTAGGTCATGGTGATTACACGATGCTCAATTGGTACTAAGGGGCCCAAAGTGTGCCAAGAAAATATCTGCCACACCGTTACACCACCACCAGTCTGAACCGGTGATACAAGGCAGGATGGATCCATGCTTTTATGTTGTTTACACCAAATTCTCACCCTACCATCTGAATGTCGCAGCTGAGATTGAGACTCATCAGACCAGGCAACGTTTTTCCAATCTTCTATTGTCCAGTTTTGGTGAGCCTGTGCCAATTGTAGCCTCAGTTTCCTGTTCTTTGCTGACAGGAGTGACACCCGGAGTGGTCTTCTGCTGCTGCAGCCCATCTTCTTCAAGGTTCTCGTGTTGCGCGTTCAGAGATGGTATTCTACATACCTTGGTTGTAATGAGTGTTTTTTTTTTAGTTACTGTTGCCTTTCTATCATCTCAAACCAGTCTGCCCATTCTCCTCTGAAATCAACAAGGCATTTTCCTCCACACAACTCCCGCTCACTGGATATTTTCTCTTTTTCGGACCATTCTCTGTAAACCCTGGTAGTATTTCAAAATCTCAGTAGATCAGTCTTTGAAATACTCAGACCAGCCCGCCTGGCACCAACAACCATGTCACGTTCAAAGTCACTTAAATCCCCTTTCGTCCCCTGATATTCATTTTGAACTTCAGCAAGTCATCTTCACCACATCTAGATGTGTATGCACTGCTGATATTGTGCAATTTTATGGACCACTGTGGGTCGCCACTCTTGTGAGTACCCATTTTAACTTTCTAAAACACCTATTAAATGTGTTTGGTAATGCACTAGGTGTGCGTGCCTTCCTTTTGTTCTGTTTTGTAGCCTAAATGCATTGAGTTGCTGCCGTGTGATTGGCTGATTAGCAATTTGTGTTACCAAGCAATTGAACAGGTGTACCTAATAAAGTGGCCGGTGAGTGTGTATTTATATATAAAATATATAAATGTTTTTACACATTTTAAAAAAGCCTTTTCATTTTACTTTATTGCTATCACAAGGGGACTAACAAGCCCCATATGTGATAGCATTGGGCAGGTGGCAGGTCTTCTTTATGGACACATTAGGTCTATTAGACCGGTGTTTCTTTATCATTTTTCAGTCGAGACACCCTTTAAAATTATTCACAATCCTGAGGCACCCCATTCAAAAAAGGTAAAAAACTAAACTACTATTTTTACATGATGCAGCAACATCCACACAGTGTAGGACACCTAACCTTGGGGTTGATTTATTCTTACAAAGCCATATACCTTTGCACACTGGTGCTGACTAGTATTCCAATGTTTCTCCCCTCCCTCACTTTCTCTCCTTGATTCAGCTAATGTGACCCCAGTGTTGAGAGGGACAAGAGAGGGGCAAACCAAGATGTCCTCAGGCACCCGATGTTCTGCTTATCAACATATGACGTCATCTGTTGTCCGGAAGCTGACGGCTGGCCTGCACAGTGACCAAGGTTGTAGTGTTGCACAATAAAAACCTGTGGCCTTGGCCAACAAAAAAGTAGGTCTGATCCACCTGCTGGCTTGCTGACAATTAGGGGCAACTTTTAGGCATTTTTGCCAATCCACCTTGGTTGAAAAAGGCTGTATTAGACCCCCCCACCCCCACCACCAATGCAGCTAAACAAGCACAGATCAAAGCTGTTCTCGTTACAGTAAAAATGACTGGGTGGCTTTATAGCTCCCGGATCACTTTTACAGAACAGACAATAGCTGGATATGAAAAAAAAATATACCAGGCTTATGGCAGCAGCTGCAGCCATGAGCTTGTTTTAACCACTTCATTCCAAGACGTTTTTATACATACTATGAATGTGAAATGATTAAAAAATAATAATTTTAGGCCTCAAGCTTAAAGTGCTTGTAAAGGTATTTTTTTTAAATAACAAATATGTCATACTTACCTGCTCTGTGCAATGGTTTTGAACAGAGTCGGTAATCCTGGCTCTTCCCCCCCCTTCCAAGTGCACCCATAGCAAGCTGCTTGCTGTGGTGGCACTCATGCAGGCTCAATCCCGAGCCAGGCTCTGTGTGTCCATTGACACACACTGTGCAGCCTGGCCTCGCCCTCTCTCTCCTCACAGGATTTAATCGACAGCAGCAGGAGGATCCCATTGCTGATTCCATGTCAAGCCACAAGGGAAAAGAGAGCTGCTGCTCTCAGGCACAAAGCTGGATTAAGATCGGGCTCAGGTATTTAGGGGGGGGGGGGGCTGGGGGGGGAGCTAAACACATATTTTTTTTTACCATAATGCAGAGAATGTATTAGGGTTAAAAAAACCTTCTACCTTTACAACCACTCTAAAACCCCCAACACATTATATACTATATTTTCTAAAAGCAGAGACCCTTTAAAATAAAATGGTGGTACTTCCAACTTATTATGTTACATGGTTGCCAAGAGAAAAGGCACTGTTCAGAGTCCATACATACAGAATAGGAACAAATAGTGAAAATAACACCCAGCATACTGCAAATAATCAACAGCGGCAAAGCATAAGATAAGTCCAAAAGCAGTTTCTGTAGGGGAAAAGCTGGAGGAAGTTTTAGGAATGATTTTAAAGTGGTTGAAAAGTCAGAAGGTTTTTTATCTTAATGCATTCTATGTATTAAGATAAAAAGCCTTCTGTCATTTAAGGATCACATCTTTAAGGTCCCTGCCATAGGGTACAACAAGTGCCACGGCCAGGGTGGACGGCGGATGTGAGGCAGCAGTATACAGGGTGCAGGAGGCTACCTTCACCTATCCACAAGGGACTGGACCAGCGGTAGATCCCCCGGGCCTCATTTAACCTCTGGCACATCATTCAGGACCAATTTCGGGGACTTCTTTCCTCCCTTGCCGTGAAAGGTAGTACACTTGTTGTAGCCTGTCTTTCCGGCAAGGTCCCGCGCCACAGGGCATGCGTCCGGACCTCGCGGCGCATGTGTCCGGACCTCGCGGCGCATGCGTCCGGACCTCGCGGCGCATGCGCCGTACATCAGCGGCTGCATTTAGGGCGAATATCTCCTAAACCATGCAGGTTTAGGAGAGGTTTTTGTCCATTCTGGCGCACTGGCAGTCCATTCCTTAGAATGAGCTGTCCTTACACAATGCACATTACCACAGCATGTCAAAACAGCAAAGTAACAATGGGCCCCAATGTGCACTTTGAGGAAGTTTGGCTTGGTATAAGACTCGTACGATCCTCCATACAGGAGCACCCTGGGAGAGAGTGAGGTTGCCAGTAGTAGCGGCCAGTCAGGTGTGCTGACAAGGAACAAGCTGATGGTAATAGATCAGAGGGAGCACAAGGATGATCTCATCAGTCCACTGCTACTCTTTGCCCAATAAGCAGACTGGGGGTGTGTAGATTACACCATTGTACTACTATCTGTAACAGGTAAAGTGGTTTTATCCACCTGACTGCGCTGTATGCCAGGAATGAATGGGAAGAAATGCAAACCCTTTGGCAGGTAAAACAGCTCCTGTATATGCAATTTACATTTGTATTTATGTGTTTGTCTTGAGCTCAGCATTAACCACTTCAGCCCCGGAAGGATTTCACACTTTAGGACCAGAGCACTTTTTGCGATTCGGCACTGCGTCGCTTTAACTGACAATTGCGCGGTTGTGCGACGTTGTACCCAAACAAAATTTGCGTCCTTTTTTTCCCACAAATAGAGCCTTCTTTTGGTGGTATTTGATCATCGCTGCGTCATTTCTGATCGCCGCTATAAACAAAAGAATAGCGACAATTTTGCAAAAAAAACCAAAATTTCTCACTTTTTGCTAAAATAGAAATCCAAAAAAAAAAAAAAATACAAAAAAACATTTTTTTTCATCGGTTTTGGCCGATTTATATTTTTCCTCATATTTGTAATAAAAAAAAAATCGCAATCAGCGTTTATTGATTGGTTTGCGCAAAAGTGGCGACGTTTACGGATGATGATAATTCATTTCTGGGGTTTTAATTTTTTTTTATTTTTTACTAGTAATGGCGGTGATCTGCGATTTTTAGCGGTACTACGATATTGGGGCAGACATGTCGGACCATTTTGACACTTTTTTGGGACCATTGGCATTTATACAGCGATCAGTGCTATAAAAATGCACTGATTACTGTGTAAATGCCATTGGCAGTGAAGGGGTTAACCTGCAGGGGGCGCTCTAAGGATTAACTGTGTTACCTGGGCATGTTCTAACTGTGTGTGGGCTGCCCTAGCAGGGAAAGGGAAGTGATCACAGCTTCCATGTAGAGGAAGGCTGTGATCACAGCCCTTCCCCCTCTCACAGAACGGAGGTCCGTGTTTACTTACACGGACCTCCGTTCTTTCACTGAGTGGGGGCATCGCGGGTAGCCAGCGGTGATCGAGTCCGCCGCTCCCCCCGAACACAGTGAGCGTGCGGGCGCGCCTCCGGCGGCGCGCGCGCTCACAGTGCGCGATCTCGCAGCCGCCGTCGTATGCGGTTGATGGTCGGCAAGTGGTTAGTGTTCCTGGAGTGTCTTTATAACGAACATGGTGAGGTGATGTGTACGTACCCCTGATGACGGCATAAGTGACGAAACACATAGGGTGGAGCCATGTACAAACACCACCATGCATGCGCATGGAAGCCCGGTTTGTTGGCGTTCACCACGCTACATGTCTGACACCTCTGCTCAATATGGGAGTGCATCTTTTTTATACCAATAAAAGGAAGTGGTTTTACACGATTCAAGTGTTTTTCTTTTATATCTGGCCCGATAGACCTTTGGAGAATTTGACTACCATTCTAATAGGGACCCTCCTGCTTACCTGAGATGTCGGATTGTTTTTGTAAAAAAAGTGCATGTTGACCACTCTCATCAGGGGGTCACACAATATCTGGTAAGCGGTGCAAGAGAGTGAAGGGTGTCACCAGGCTTTCTCTAAGGATTCCTTTTCCATCGTGGTTGTGAGATCACTGAAACTGGAATTTCCAGACTTTTTTGCAGGGTGAATTAGATTTAAATCACTAGTAAAAAAGCTTGATTTAAATCAACTCGATTTAAAATAATAATAAAATAATTTTTAAAGAGCAACTGTCATCTCTGTCCCGCAGTGGCTCCTCCTCTGACCTGGTCACCGACAGTCCCATTCACTTTAATGGGACGGCTGGTGATCGGGCAGTGGCACAAGGTGAGGGACGTGGCGGCAGCAGGTGAGTGGATGCCCGCTAACAGGCGCTGCCATGATGGATCTGAAATGACAGGTGCTCTTTAAATGTAAGGACTTAATCTTCCTGGTAGTTAGAATCTTTAATATTTGCAAACAAAATGAAGGTTTCCTATTTAGAATAATAAGCTGTCAGGTTAGTAAAACAGCGATATCAGAACCAATTCAATCATACAGTTTGTAGTGTACATAGATTTGCAAAAAAATGGGATAAAGAAATATTCCTGAACTTTGTTTTATCTCATGGTTACTGTGAAATTGTGTGAATGCTTCAATGCAGTGCATGTTATCTCAGCTTGCAGAGCTTGGATTCATTGAATGAGTTTACCAAAAATGTAAATATTGCAGAATATACAGCCTCATGCTACATAACTAAGCTCCATTTCATGCTGAATAAACAACATTTTTAATGCATCTTAAATAGAAAACCATCTTTAGATAGATTTTTACCCCAAAAGCATTTTAATAAAATACATTTCACAAAAAAAAAAAAAAAAAAAATTGATTTAAAGCAAAAAAAAAAAAGACAGGACTTAGATCTAAACATAGATTTTTATCCACCCTGCTTTTTTGGGACTTTGTTTGATCCTTATTATATAAGTTCACTTTCACAGACTATCGCATTTGATTGCATAGGTTGTTATAACATTTATTATCGTTTTTACTATATTAATATATGTGGGCAATTCAGTGACTCTTTGGACCTCTGCATTCAGTACAGCACGTTCAACACTTACTTCCCCACGGAAGCGTACTGCTGGAGGAACTTGGCCGGTCCCACTTCCAATGAGAGCCCAACTGTTTCGCTGTAACCCAAGTTTGTCCTTTTGTACCTAAAGCCAGAAGACGACAGAGTAAAGCCATAAAGATATATGACGGAATTACTTTTCCCAAGAAGCAGCAGGACTACTGACTTAGTTAAATGTATTACGTCATTAATACAGACACATTGCTAGCAAAAAAAAAAAAAAGCATGCACTGCGGATAAATAAAAAAGGCAGAAGAAGCTCTCTGTTTTGAATATATTAATTTACTGGCTTCAGGGCCGGCGCCAAAATAAGGCAGCTCAGGCAGCCGCCTGAGGGTGCCAGGGTGGTGAGGGCGGTAAATTCCCATACCTATTAGCTGAGCCAGTCTTCCCAGCAGGGGCTCCAGCGTCACCCGCCTCGCAGCTTGTGTGGGTGTTTGCTGTCCCACACGCCGTCATCTCCGCTCTGCACAGGACCCAGCATCTGTCCCTGCCCCCCAGCCGCTTTCACAGTTAAACTGTAGAGCAGACTGAACCCGCCCCCTCCTCCCTTGGCTCTGATGTATGCGATACACACTGTACTGTATGCATTAGTGCCAAGGGAGGAGGGGGCGGGTTCAGTCTGCTCTACAGTGTAACTGTGAAGCCTGGGAGGAGGAGACACATTGATGTGCATGTTCCACGCTGCGCACTGATCTCAGGCATGATACTGTATGTCCTAGGGGGTGCCTTGGGAGGGCGGGTATAAGCATGCAAATTTGTGCTTGAGAATGGGGGGGGCAAAAATCCTTGCACCCATGGGTGTCCGCAGAACTTTTTTTTGGGGGGGGGCATAATTTTAAGGTCATCCATGCTCTGCCACTTTTTGACAATGACTGCGGACATAGTATAGGAGGCGGTCAGAGACTGCGGTCATAGTACAGGAGACGGTCAGAGACTGCGGACATGGTACAGGAGATGGTCAGAGACTGTGGACATGCTACAGGAGATGGACAGAGACTGCGGACATGATACAGGAGACGGTCAGAGACTGCGGACATGGTACAGACGATGGTCAGAGACTGCAGAAATGGTACAGAAGACGGTCAGAGACTGCGGACATGGTACAGGAGACGGTCAGAGACTGCAGACATGGTACAGGAGATGGTCAGACTGCGGACATGGTACAGGAGATGGTCAGAGACTGTGGTCATGGTACAGGAGACGGTCAGAGACTGCGGACATGGTACAGGAGACTGTCAGAGACTGCGGACATGGTACAGGAGATGGTCAGAGACTGCGGACATGGTACAGGAGATGGTCAGAGAATGCGGACATGGCACAAGAGACGATCAGAGACTGCATACATGGCCCAAGAGACAGTCAGAAACTGCATACATGGCTCGAGAGGATAAGGACCTAGTGAGGAACCCCCGATCCCGTCCCTGATTCCGGGGGGAGGGGGGGTGCCCCCCCTTGCCCCTACCTGCAGACGCCCATGCTTGCACAGGCCCTGACTGGCTTCCCAAGTTGGGAGGTTCTAAAGTAATACCTGGGACTTCATCCATGTTTCATAGTTCCTAGCCCATCTCGGAAGCAAGCAAGAGAGGGTGACTATGTTGCTACATAAAATGGTGCCATGGGGAACGAACGTAACCACCCTCCAACAGGAGGTCGGATCACAGCAGCAAAAACATTTTGGGAAATTTGGAAGAGGTAATAGAAGGGGTTTACTGAGCTATGAATATGTACTAGAATACAATTTTCTTTTTTCAAACCTTAGATAAAATCTGCCAGCACAGTACGGAGAGGGTTATCTATGATAAACATGACTCCACAGCCCCCTTTTTAACAATATATAGAAGGGAATGCTAGGTGGGATTTTTTAAGCAAGTAAAAAGCAATTACAAGATAAGCAGTAATTTAAATAATGTAATAAAAAAAAAAATCATATTTAACTTACGCTATGCGAATAGGAAAATGTAACAAATATAAAGTAGGTGTCATCCAAATTTAGCTGCAAAGGCGGAAATACGCTTTAATAAAGGAGTGAGCCTCTTTTTGAGATTCAGTGTTTACAAATTAAAACCATTTTTTTTTGCTATAAAATTACTTAGAACCCCCAAACATTATATATATTTTTTTCTAACACCCTAGAGTAGTGATGGCCAACCTTGGCACCCCAGATGTTTTGGAACTACATTACCCATGATGACCAACTACACTGCAGCGTGCATGAGCATCATGGGAAATGTAGTTCCAAAACATCTGGGGTCAGAAGGTGGAGAATAGACCGCGCTGGAAGCAGATCCCTCGTGTAGGGATGTTGTACGTGGGGAAATCTGGGTTAGTCCCCAGCTCCCAATACCTCTATGGAGCAAGATCGGGAGATACTAGTGATGGGCCCTTCTTGTAGGGCCTGGGCTGCTATCCCTGGAAGCGACTGGGTGCGTCGATTCACATGTGTGATCATATATGGATGGAAAGGAGCGCCCAAGACAAAATTGTAAAAGCTACAATATTGAATTTTATTTGGTTTGAAGACCAGTAGAAATAAGCCAACGTGTTTCGGGGGTCCAACACAATCCTCCTTCCTCAAGGCTGCTGATTATTGATTGAAACTTCGGATGCTTAACCGTTTGGAGTAAAGATCTGATGTATTTCCAAAACTGCATCCCGGGATGCTTGGCTTATTTCTACTGGTCTTCAAACCAAATAAAATTCAATATTGTAGCTTTTACATTTTTGTCTTGGGCGTTCCATTCCATCCATATATGAAAACATCTGGGGTGTCAAGGCTCGCCATCACTGCCCTAGATAATAAAATGGAGTTCGTTGTGATACTTTATGTCACACTGTATCTGCGCAGCGGTCTTACAAGCGTAATATTTTTTGGAAAACATTCACTTTTTTGTGTTAAAAAATAGGACAACAGTAACGTTAGCCCAATTTTTTTCCATATTGTGAAAGAAAATGTTATGCCAAGTAAATTGATACCCAACATATCATGCTTCAAAATTGTGCCCGCTCGTGGAATGGCAACAACCTTTGGCACTCGAAAATCTCCATCAGCGAAGGTTAAAAATTTCTACAGGTTACCAGTTTTTTGTTTTTTTATATAATCTTTATTTTACAATTTTAATTTTCATATAACAATATACATAATCAAATGTCACAGAAAGAAATAAAGACACACAAAAAGATCCATATCAGTGTCTTACTCATTGCTTAATATTATAGGTTTATAGACAGGGGAGGAGAGGGGGAAAGGTTAGCAGTTTCGAGTTACAGAGGAGGTCTTGTGCTAGAATTATTGCTCTCGCTCTAACAATCACGGTGATACCTCACATGTGCGGTTTGAACACCGTTTTCACATTTTTTGTTTTCTTATTTATTTTATTTTTACACTGTCCTTTTAAAAAAATGTTTGATCACTTTTATTATTATTATTATTAAGGAATGTAAACATTTCTTGTAATAGACAAAAGCATGACAGGACCTCTTAAATATGACATCTGGGGTCAAAAAGACCTCCGATCTCATATTTACACTTAAATGCAATAAAAAAAAAATAATAATAAAAAATAAATGTAATTTAAAAAAATAATAATCATTTTTCTCCTTTAAGAGCTATGGGCAGAAGTGATGTTGGACGTCGCTTCCGCCCTTCAATGCTATGGAGCCGGATGAGCGGCATCTTCCACTCACTCAGCATCCAGGCAGTGGGGGGAGCGGACCCGATTGTCTCCGCTGCTACCGGCAAGTGGCGGCGACGACGGGCAAGTGGCGGTATGGGGGGGGGGGGGGGAGAGGCGCCCCTGATAAAAGTGATCTTGTGGCGAATCCGCCGCACATAAAATCCACTTTTATCTGAAAGCCGGCTGCCCGCCATTTAAAAAAATACTGGGGTTATGGTAGCTATCTGCAAAGTACCGCCGTATGACGACGGCGGGCAGTCCAGGAGTGGTTAAGGCAGTGATGGGGAACCCTGGCACCCCAGATGTTTTGGAATTACATTTCCCATGATGCTCATGTACTCTGCAGTGTAGTTGAATATCATGGGAAATGTAGTTCCAAAACATCTGGGGTGCCAAGGTTCCCCATCACTGCTTTAAAGGCCCATGCACAATGCAGTTAAAAAAAAACTGCTTTTACAGGCATTTGAGCTTTTATTTCTCTGCCTAAAAGCTTAAAGATGCTTGTGTTTTTTGCGCTCCTTTGCATGGTTTTATTGAGCTTCTTCAAGCTTTTTTGAGCTTTTATGAGCTTTTTTTGAGCATAAGGGTTAATGCATACTGTAGCTCAAAGAAGCGGCTCCTACAGGCTTTTGAGCTATTTTGAGCTCTCATTTTTTTCTGCCTGGAAACTCTGCCATGTTAGCCAATGTGTCCATGCACACTATGGCTTATTCAGGAGTTTACAGGCATATGCTTCCTACAGGAAGAAGAAAAAACCCACCACTCGCGTTTTTGAGAGGAACTTTCGAGCTGATAAAAATGCCCAAGTGCCCAAAAACAGGCAAAAAAGTGGGAAAGAGCATGAAAAATCATGAAAAGTCTCAAAGAATCTCGAAAATACAAAAAAAGTAGGAAAAATGAGCTGAGGGGAGGGTTTGTTAAAAAACTCAAAGGAGCTCAAAGAAGCTCAATACAAACATGCAAAAAAGACCAAAAACCACAAGCTTGTTCAAGCTGAAATAAAAGCTCAAATGCCTGTAAAAGCAGCTTTTTAGGGCTCATACACACTACAGCTCAAAAAATGAGCTTTTACAGGCATTTGAGCTTTTATTTCTTTGTCTAAAAGCTTGAAGAAGGTTGTGCTTTGTGTGCTCTTTTGCGTATTTTTGTTGAGCTTCTTTGAGCTTTTATGAGCTGTTTTTGAGCATTTGTTTCCACAACCCCCCCCCCCAAGCTCATTTTATCTTTTATAATGCATTTTTCTTTGAGCTTTCGCATCTTTTCTGCTCGAAAACCCCTCTCTTTTTCCTGAAAAATCCATAGTGTGCATGAACACACTGGCTAACATGGAGGGGAGTTTCAAGGCAGAAAAAATGTGAGCTCAAAAAAGCTCAAAAGCCTGTAGGAGCCGCTTCTTTGAAATGCAGTGTCCATGAGACCCAAGCCACCTGCACAGTCAGTAGTGTTATTGGTGCTTCATATTCAAAACAACATCTTACTAAATTAATAAGGGCCTGTTCTCACCATGTGAGGTGGTCTGTGTTTTTCGGCACCTCGTCCCCACATAGGCATATTAAGAAAAAAAGAAAATTTCTATGTGCAGCGTTCACACCAAAATGTTGCATTTTTCCATAGTGCGCTGGATGGCTCTGCAGTTTACTCTATCACAGCAGAGAGCAGCATGCTTCAGTGTAGAGACACATAAAGTGTTACTAAACCCACAAAAGTACAATCAGTCTGTATAAGCAGTAAATCATGCTTCTTATACTCACTGTGAAACCTAAGGGTTAATCCTCCGCATTGTGTAGAAAAGCTGTTCTCGATCCTGTATGCACAGATCTTCCCCTCCCTGTACTGTCCCTTTGGACAAGTCTGGATAAAACAGAGCCTTTGGAGTCGGGTTGCACATGCTCAGTTTGGTGTGTATTGCTAGAGAGGGTTTTTTTTGTTTCTTGGGAGAGTGCATGTGACAGCTCAGTGCAGTATGAAAACTCCTCCTACAAGCTCACCAGGAACTGATAGAAATCACAAGACTGCTATATACTGCTGATGAGAAAAGGTATTTAGCAGTTTATATTTACTATAATAATTACATTTCCATGTCCTGTGTACAGTGGAAGACCAGCTATAGTGAATGCAGGGTCCTGGGTTTAATAACACTTTAAATGAAGCGTGACTTTGTATAATCTCAATAAAGTTAAAAAAAAAAAAAAAAAATCTGATACAGCTCATCGCATTGCCCCTGTACTGCCCAGCTAAATGGACAGCAGCCCAAACACTAAAACAAAGCGTTTTAAGGTACGGTTAAGCTGAACAGGCCCTAAAGTGTATTTCATCTTTTTTTTTTTGTGATCCTGTGAACAAAACTGGGGGTGTCAATAGCTTTTTAATGACATTCGCAGCGGTTCGCAGAAGGCAGTGTGAACTGCCTGCGGGAAGGCTGTGATGCGGCAACCAGCTCTATAATTGTGCCGGTTCTCGCATCGCACATGTGTGAACCAGGGCTCAAAAGGGAGTTTGTTCCGCTTTAACACCCCCCCCCCCACCCCACCCCACCCCTCCAAGGAGAATTACAGGCAATTTTTTTCCCCCCTTTTTAAATTTTTTATTTTTATCCCGCCTCCTGCGTCCTCCTGGGATACTTACATCACATCTCCCAGGAGCCTGCAGGATCAGCAGGGGGATGGTCCAGGGGGTGGGTCTGGTGTATCATCGGAGCTGGTTGCCTACACTTGGAAGGGGCAGCCAGCTAAGAGGACGATGATGGCAGTAATTAATATGGAGTTCTGTCTCCTGCATCTTTCCTAATGGGAGCAGGACTGTCTCCTGGCGGGACCCCTACACTATAGTCAGGTCCTTGCTTATAATGAGTGTGTACACCTGCACACTCACACAGCCTGCAGGTCTCCAGTAAAACCTGGACTCGGGATTGGAGATTTCTTCCCACCCAA
>BLSH010348438.1:881416-901987 GCA_018402905.1 Glandirana rugosa
AGCCTCTACCTATCCCCCGTCTCTGCTCTTAATTGAGGCTTTCCCCCTCAATGACGTGGATAAGAGACTCTTTCTTTATATATATATAAAAAAAAAAAAAAATCACTCATCACGTCATAAATACACTACATTATGGTGAAACTAAACTGTGACTGGACTGTCTGTCCAGACAGAGACCCAGCACCCATGTTGACAGTCTATTGACAGATAGGCATGTCATAAAAACAGTGTACTGTAAAAACTCGCAGAGAATTCGGAGCATGTGTACCCTGCTGTTAGCATATGTTGTCCAGCATACTTGCTGGCAAAATACGCTTTAGATAACAAACATACGCGCTAATCTTGTCGGCTGTATACTGCCAGCATGTCCGGCCGTTCCTGACTTCGGAGCATGCGTGTTTTACACAATACAACTTGTTGTACCAACTGCTCTGTACATACGATACAACAGTCGTATGACCACTTGTTGGTACGACCAAGTTTTCTAGTCTGCTCATACAACTCCCCCTTGTACGACCGTCATATGTCGGCTGTTCTAATCGCGCATACAAACAATAGATTTCGCATAAAACGGTCGTTCATACGACCTGTTGTATACGATTGTCGTCCCATGTGTACGAGGCTTAAGAGACGCTCAAAAATGTCATGTGACAAAAATACTGTACGGATAGACAGTTATCTGACAGTTGTACCCACGACCCAGAGACAGACCTGTCTGTCAGGTCAGTGTCAAATCAAAGTGGTATTACATCACATAAATACTGCACTACTCACTAAAAAAAAAAAAAAATATATATATATTTCTTTCTCAGAGAATAGGTGCAGTAACTCCCCCTTTCGGAGTTAATTCTCGTCTCTGCCCCCTATCCATCTCCGATCACCGTCCATGATTCCATCCACAGCCACCTCTCAGTAGAATCCCTTTTAGAGAATACAGAGCCAGGTATCATTTTTCTGTGCTAAGTAATTTGTATGGAAAATGTTAATGATAACAAGAAAAGCAGTAATATACATCCTCTGCAGCCAGCAACATCAGACCCTCTGGATATGACGCTGAGCATGTGCACTCAACTTCATTGGGCGACCATGGTGATGCCTGTTCTGAGTGGAACCTGCCCTGTTAAACCGCTCTATGGTCTTGGCCACCGTGCTGCAGCTCAGTTTCAGGGTCTTGGCAATCTTCTTATAGCCTAAGCCATCTTTATATAGAACAATAATTCTTTTTTTCAGATCCTCAGAGTTTTTTGCCATAAGGTGCCATGTTAAACTTCCAGTGACCAGTATGAGAGAGTGAGAGCGATAACACCAAATTTAACACGGAACAATAATAATAGATAGCGCCTCCCCTCAAAATAAATAACAACACTAATACATGAATATACTAGTTGGTGGACATATGAAAATAAATCCAAACACAATCAGTCCATAATCAATAGATATAGTGCTAGTGAAAATGATGACATATAAATCAGTCCAAAGTCAAAATAAATAAAGTGCTGGTGCTGAATGACATATAAATCAACCAATATTCTTCAAAGTGACTTGTGCTTGAAGGTGCTCAATAAAGTGCTCAAATTTCATTCCAAGTGCAACGTGGAAAACCGTGCCAGACCCCCTTTGTATCCCCACTCACCGAAAAGTGTTGACCTACTGCTTTTCAGTCAGAGGTCATGTAAGCTTAAATCAGTGGGGAGAAACTGGAATAGATCAGCAGGGTGCCCGGACACCCGGAATATAGCTCAATCTTCACACATAGAGGTGTCGTCTAGGTGGCTCAAATAAACAGAAACATCCTCATGTGTAGACTGTAACACATATCACTTTATTGCGCCAATAAAAATCGACTTACAAGGTGGCAGATTAAAATAAGCCTGGTAGCAATGGAGTGTCAGCAACGGCGTGCGTTCCACAATCTCCTACCATTGGAAGCGGAAGTCGTGTGGACGGCTGCGGCAGACCGGAAATGACGTCAACACGTTTCGCCCTCGTCATAGGGCGTCATCACAGACAAAGATACCGATCACAGCAGCAAGTTTTTAACAACAGACCCGCCCAATCAAATGGCAGGAGCCAGTCATGACACTTTAGAATATCCAGTCATAATGGCCGACAAGCCTTCTAGTAAAGGCACAACATAAGCCCTCCAGTGGTGAAAAATAGAAATGAACGCCGTAAGGACACGATCCAGGCATAACATACAAATGGATTAAAATACAATGTGCAATTTTTATTATACAAGATACTCTATCCCCTCAGGGAAGCCAATGGAAATGGATCACTAGTAGCGAAAATCTCAGTCACCCAGCAACAATAGGCTAAAAATTATGACAAAATACTAAATGGGTGAAAATTAAATGAAATTATTATTACAATAAAATGTATATAATTAATATAAAATATATAATTAATAAAAATGGGTAGAATAAATAAGAAAAATTATTAAAATTAATGATAATGTAAATAAACTAATATTGCACATTGTATTTTAATCCATTTGTATGTTATGCCTGGATCGTGTCCTTACGGCGTTCATTTCTATTTTTCACCACTGGAGGGCTTATGTTGTGCCTTTACTAGAAGGCTTGTCGGCCATTATGACTGGATATTCTAAAGTGTCATGACTGGCTCCTGCCATTTGATTGGGCGGGTCTGTTGTTAAAAACTTGCTGCTGTGATCGGTATCTTCGTCCGTGATGACGCCCTATGATAAGGGCAAAACGTGTTGACGTCATTTCCGGTCTGCCGCAGCCGTCCACGCGACTTCCGCTTCCAATGGTAGGAGATTGAGGAACGCACGCCGTTGCTGACACTCCATTGCTACCAGGCTTATTTTAATCTGCCACCTTGTAAGTAGATTTTTATTGCCGCAATAAAGTGATATGTGTTACAGTCTACACATGAGGATGTTTCTGTTTATTTGAGCCACCTAGACGACACCTCTATGTGTGAAGATTGAGCTATATTCCGGGTGTCCGGGCAACCTGCTGATCTATTCCAGTTTCTCCCCACTGATTTAAGCTTACATGACCTCTGACTGAAAAGCAGTAGGTCAACACTTTTCGGTGAGTGGGGATACAAAGGGGGTCTGGCACGGTTTTCCACGTTGCACTTGGAATGAAATTTGAGCACTTTATTGAGCACCTTCAAGCACAAGTCACTTTGAAGAATATTGGTTGATTTATATGTCATTCAGCACCAGCACTTTATTTATTTTGATTTTGGACTGATTTATATGTCATCATATCTATTGTTGATTATGGACTGATTGTGTTTGGATTTATTTTCATATGTCCACCAACTAGTATATTCATGTATTAGTGTTATTATTTAATTTTGAGGGGAGGCGCTATCTATTATTATTGTTCCATTCAAAGCAGATCTTTATCTGAGGGGAGCTGCCCCCCATTACACATATGTTTATATGCTCTCAATGGGGACGTATGCATACATATTATTTTGAGCACTATTACCCACTGTCAGTGGAGGTGCTGTTTGTTTGAATACCAAATTTAACACACCTGCTCCCCAATCACACCTGAGACCTTGTAACACTAATGAGTCACATGACACCAGAGAGGGAAAATGGCTAATTGGGCCCAATTTGGACATTTTTACTTAGGGGTGTACTCACTTTTGTTGCCAGCAGTTTAGACATTAATGGCTGTGTGTTGAGTTATTTTGAGGGGACAGCAAATTTACACTGTTATACAAGCTGTGCACTCACTACTTTACATTCTTCAGTGTTGTCACATGAAGAGATAGAAAAACATATTTACAAAAATGTGAAGGGTGTACTCACTTTTGTGAGATACTGTATATATATATATATATATATATATATATATATATATATATATATATATATACACACACACACACACACACACACACACACACACACACACACACACACACAGCAGTGGTGGCCGATCCATACAGGCGCTGCCCCCTAATCCATGTGCCCAGCCCCTAATCTACATGCAGGGCGCTGGATGCATGGATTTCAATGGGGTTTTTTTTTTTTTTGAAGCACATCTAATTGTCTGGTTTAACCCCCCTACACTAACATACAGTATATTATCAAAAGAAAAATGAAAGCATGTAATCTTAACAATATCTGAAATCACTATCACACACTGAATATCTGAAATATCTTAACCGTTACGCACAGTGAAAATCCATGATATAAAACCTTCAGTCAGAGATTAATATAACCAAGTGATTCCGTGTGATTTCATATCGGTCCTCCACCAAGTAACACACAGAGGCTTCCCAGAGGATGTGGGACTCTCACATGAGAAGTGTGAACCGTGGTGAACACACAAAATAACGACACTTTGGGCCCAATTTGGACATTTTCACTTAGGGGGGTACTCACTTTTGTTGCCAGCGGTTTAGACATGAATGGCTGCATGTTGAGTTATTTTGAGGGGACAGCAAATTTACACTGTTATACAAGCTGTACCCTCACTACTTTACATTGTAGCAAAGCATCATTTCTTCAGCGTTGTCACATGAAAAGATAGAATAAAATATTTACAAAAATGTGAGGGGTGTACTTACTTTTGTGACATACTGTATGTGACGGGTGCTTTTACTAATGTGATGTATGACCTGCTCACAGGGTGCGCTTTATAGGAAGAACAATTGCCACTGACAACTACATAACGCACCCTTCTCTACTCATAGGAGATGTTCAATTATATGTTCTTTGTTCTCTGGAGAACAAAGTAAATGCTGTAACCGCAACATTTATGGAACATATGCTTTGTACTGTTAAAAAGCTCTATTAAACAGATTGAAAGATAAGATGCTGTATACAGCACAGTGATGGAAGTGTTGTTAACTGTATTAACAAAGCTTTTAAACCGGATTGCACACGGTTTGGAGCGCGTTGCTCTTCTCTTTATGATTCCCTTCCTGGAGGAGAATTGGAGCTTTGAGCTGCAAAGTTTTGCCATTACCCTAAAAATGGTATTAACCAAGCTGTACGGTTTAGGAACTATTCCCCCTGCAAGCATGCGCAGTGATGTGCCGGCGCCTAGCGCCGGACCTTGCAGGAAAGTCCGCTGGAAAAAAGAGCTCCCGCGCACATGCGTAGGAGTGACGTCTCGCGGCTCCGGCCACTCACAACACCGGAGCCGTGAACCCGGTAGGAAGTCCCGAGGGAAGATATCAGCTCCCTCTGCGGGGACTGAGCCGCCCGATCAGATCTTCATTCTGAGGTATGCATTTCATAATAAGCTAGTATGCGGTGCATACTAGCTTATTATGCCTTTGCCTTACCAGTTTTTTTTTTTTTTTGTAGAAGTATACAACCACTTTAAGTACTTTACAGAGTTCATCCTAAATAAAATGTTTGTCCATCATTTCCTGATGGGCAGTACTAAGGATGATCATATTCCCCCGGCTTACTGTATAAATTACTATTAGGCCTCATACACACAGACGTTTTTTACCGCTGCATTTTTTGCAGCTCTCCATGTTATTCAATGGCCCTGTAAAAACGCTGCCGTTTTTGAGCTGTAGATCACGTTGGTGTTTGTGAGCTGAAAGCAGAACCCACGGCCAGCGAGTTCTGAAGCTGCAACGTTAGAGTGTTTTTGATGCTGAGCCGGCAAACCGCTCACTAACGCGCATTAACTCCATAGCGACGTTAACCGGCATTTATAGCGCCAGCGTTTTCAGGTTAAAAAATAGCAGAGGAATGTTTTTTTAAACAAAACGTAGCACTGACGCTCACTAACGCGCATTAACGCCGATGCAAAACGCAGACGAAATGGCGTTTTTGACGCCAATTTTTTTCTGACATTGGTCCCGACGTTATAGTTTATTTTTTTAATATGCTCGCGTGTATGGGGCCTAAAAAATCATGAAATCATGTAGAACACGGGGAGCATTTTGAGTGCGTGTACCATCTCGTAATTGTAGCTTGGGCATTTCATAGGCCTGGAAACAAAGGGCCAATTTGTTAGCTAGCATAGACCCTGGTCGATTTCTCCTAAGTGAAAAACATTTGCTGAAACCAACACAAGGAATTTTCCATCCTGGAACTCAAGCAAACATTCAATTCAGTAGGAGCTTGTTTTAGTTTCGCCGGTAAGGCTGGATTCGGAGAATGAGTTGGAGTAAGAACTCGCATACCAAGGCCTTATGTGTCGCCCAAATTATAGTCGGGGAGGTTTCTTCCATCGTGTTACTCTCAAAATGTAAATCAATATCAAAGCAATAGGAATCGTCACTTAAAGGGGTTGTAAACCCTCATGGTTTTTTAACTTAATGCATTCTATGCATTAAGGTAAAAAACCTTCTGTGCTGCAGCTCCCCCGAGCCCCCCTTTTTCTTAGCTTTTCCAGCGATTAGCATGAGCCCAGCATCTCCAGCCGCTGTCTGGGGTCCTCATTGGATAGATTGATAGCAGCGAGAGCCATTGGCTCCCGCTGCTGTCAATCAACTCCAGTGACACGGGAGCAGGACTCGGAAGCGCGCCCACACAAGTGCCCCCCATGGAAAGCGGCTCTCTATGGGGGCACTCGATGAACAGGAGGAGCCAGGAGCGCCGCCGGGGCCCCCAGAAAAGAAGGATCGGGGGCTACTTTACAAATCACTTTAAAATAGATTTGTTAAAGTGGAGCTCCACCCAAAAGGGGAAGTTCCGCATTAAGGCCCCTCCCCTTTTTGGTAAACTGAGCTTTTGGGGAGGAGAGGGGGGGGGAGTGGGTACCCGTTTTTAACAGGTACTCACTCCCACATCCGTTCTGATCACCTTAGGCGATCACAAGTGGAAGTTCTTCTTCCCAAAGTCTTCTGGGACATGTGACAGGTCCCAGAAAATTTCAGAACCAGTCACAGAGTGCAACGCCGCTCACGCATGTGCTGTGGGCACCTGGCTGTAAAGCCGCCAGCTGTCACAGCTGGGTGCCCACAGTAAAGATGCCGGCGCTGCCGAGGGAGGGCACAGGGTGAAAATGGCTGGGGAGAGTGCACCGCTGGATCGTGGGACAGGTAAGTGGCTGTTTATTAAAAGTCAGCAGCTACAGTTACTCCGCTACCCAAAAATTACTGGAACTCCGCTTTAAGTCCCCAATGCGATCGAGGAAATGCATAAGAAAGATTAGAGATCATCAAAATAGGGTGTGGTCAGACCAAGGGCTCGAGACAATTTTAGCCGATATCAGCCTGGGGAGTATTCTGGAGGCCAAAAAAATATGGTCAATCCTAGCATATTGAGAGTGGAGAAATCAGTGTTATCCACGCTGTATACAGCGCCTTAAAATGAAACCACAACTCCCAGAAATCCAAATCCCAGTAGCATGCATGCTTGGTGATGTACGGCCTTTGTGAGTAGCACAAAATGAATGCAATATATTAATATATTATGGTGTATCCTATATTAGATGCCAGCGGCTTCCCCATTTGCATGTTTTTTTGTATGGTTAGACCTCTAGAGAGGTTTCTTTTTTGGTTTTGCTATATATGCCTTTGAAATATGGCATTACAGCCTGACACTGGGCTGATAGTTCTACTCTGACAAGAAAAGAATACAGGTGAATATCAGTGCACACACCTCTCCCTACAAGCACTATTGTAACAGTATGCCATGTAGTTTTGGTTACCAATATTCAGGAAGGATGTCCTGGAACTGGAGAGGGTCCAGAAAAGGGCAACAAAACTAATAAGGGATCTGGAGGACCTCAGTTATGACAAATGACTATATAAATTAAACATATTCACCCTGGAAAAGAAGAGGGGATATGGTCACAATATACAAATCTTTAATTGGGGACTGTACCATTGGGAGAAAACTATTTAACCAAAGAAAGGTCTCTAAAGAAGACGCATGGCCACACAATGAAGTTGGACAAGAAGCAGTTCAATCCTAAACTGGGTAAGGGGTTCTTAGCTGTTAGAGCGGTAAAGATATGGAACTCCCTTCCACAGTTGGTGGTGTCAGCAAGGAGCATAGAAAAACTTCTAAATGGGTTTCTTAGCGATATGGAAAATGGTAGTGACGTAAACACTGGATGGGCTAGTATCTTTATTAAACCTTACCAACTATGTAATTAAATAATCAAGATTTAGACTCTTCTTCTCCTGACTGGTTCTTCTTATCTTTAATGGAAAAACTACCATCTGTCCCCAACCTCACAGTCTAGCTCGAAAATCTTACCTCCAGAAAGAATTGATTTGCAGCCACTATGCTGTCCATATTCTAGGCTCCCCATTTTCCAGGACACATTTTCTCCACATTCCAGTCACATCTGTGACACTTTCACTCTTGAGAAAATGACTATCCAAGGACAAACATACCATGGAAGATTTCCTACAGCAAACGATCCTCATTTACATTAAAAGAGGAGCTTATCTGAAGATGAAACTGATTTCCCCTCCTCACTGTGTAAAACATGGCATAGTAATGCTTAACATGCCAAACGATACTTAGCAGAAATAATTGAGTAATGAAACTGTTCATACGTGAATGTTGTGTACATTAATCTCCGTCGAAGCATGGTGCCCTTCTAATTCGAAGCAAAGCTCTATGAGACATGTACCATTTGTCCTCTGAGTGACATACAAGTGACAGTGTTGTCACTTATTACCGAAGTTTGTAAAGGAAAAAATAGTTATTTAGGTCATCCACAACAAAACAAAGAGGGCAAATGCTACTTCGGGTCCTTTCACACACACAGAGTCCATTTTGACAGACTCAGCTGCTCATCCATCCGTTGATCCCCGCTGAGCCTGCAGAGACGGACCTGCAGAGGATTGAATAAATACAGACCGTCTATCCGTTTTCATTCGTTCAACCAGGCGGATGGAAAATAGGGTTTCCATCCGTCTGGATTTCACAGAATGTCACCACTGACATCCTCCGCTCCATAGGACTGAATGGAGCATCGGATCAGGTCCGGCTGAAAAACTGACAGGCTGACCTGATCGGAAAGCCCGTGTGATAGGGCCCAAAGTATGTATGTGCCATACCTATGGGACCTCCTGGAAGCTGGAAATCACTGTAGTAGACACCGGTGATCTCCACTAGCTTCCTGGTCCTGTGCCGAGTGTTTGCCTTACTGCCTACTGAAAATAGGAGGTTGCCCACTTGGCATGGACCCTATTCAGAGAGCACTTTGCATTTTCTATATTAAAGCAGTGTTCTCTCATTGGATGATGTAGAGATTATGACCTCACTGCCCTGCTGCTTTACCTCGCCCAATCAAAAAATGCTTTGCATTCATTGAGAATATAGGTTTCTTTGAACAGTGCCTGTGCCAAGCAAGTGCCCCCCTCGTGCTCACAATGCAGAAAGTGCAGCTTCTTGGCACGGGCCCAGAAGCTAGTGGAGATCACTGTAGTAGTGGCACGTGCTACAGTAGTTTCCCCAGGTATGGCTTATACATACTTACGTTGGTCCAAGCTGAAACAATTACCATACTAAAACTTCAACTTTAAAGTCATTGTAAACCCCCTTTTTGTTTTATAAAAATAACAAAACATGCCTATACTTACTTGCTCTGTGCAATGGTTTTGCACAGAGCAGTCCCGATCCTCTTCTTCTGGGATGCCCAAAGCCCCTCCTCTTTATCAGGTGCCCCCACGGAAAGCCCCTTTCCATGAGGGGAACCCGTGCAGGCATGCTCTCGAGTCCCGCCACTGCGTCCATTGACACAGACAGCGGAACTCGGCCTCACCTCCCACTCCTGTGTCACAGCTTTTTATTAACAGCAGAGAGGGGCAGCGTCTGGAGCGGATGTGCACATCGCTGGATCGGATGGGGTCTGGGGGGCAGCTGCATTAAGAATATAGAATGCATTAAGGTGGGAAAGCTCAAGGCTTTACAACCACTTGAAAGCTAAACTTGGGTAATGATTTGTAATAAAGAGCAGCTTTTGCTAATCTACTCTCTTATATAATTGCCCAGAAGTTACACACACAGACCTCAGCTTGCACTTTATGACTTACTCATAAAATGGAGCCCAATGTGGTGTCCCACAGATTTATTTCTACTTATTGCAACAGAGAAAGTTCCTTATTGGAACAGTCATGCGACTTTGACAAGTCACTTCTCCTTCCGGCTTTATTTTCCCATTCATTTTTTATTACATTCGACTGGGTTCGGACCACCAAAGCCAATGGATCTCAATGCACATTTGTAAAGTTCACTGCTGTGCTTTATAAAGGTTTGTCCTTATACATTACGTATATTCAATCCAGTGGCCCAGAAAAAAAGAACAGATGCAGACTTATACACGCAGCATACACTACTCCAAAAACCATCCCCAAGGTCGCTTTGGGGTTTTTACATTTTTTTCAATTATATAAACCAGGGCTTGACAAACCCCAGGCGCCAGGTCGCCATGGCGACCAGAAACCGGGTCCTGGTAAGCGGCACTCGCTCCTTCTCTCCACGTAACCTTAGCCCATTTTTTTTTTTTGTATAATGTGAAAGATGATGTTACCCCGCAAGTATTGTGATCTTTATGCCAAGCAACAAAGTAGTTTCTCGTTTTAACCAGAATCGTTCAACTCTACCGTGTGTTGTGAGGTGGAGGAGGGGAGATGAGGCAGCTGGATATGCTTTAGAAGAATCTTTCTATGTCCTCTAATAAAGCCCTGTCTACCATCAACAATTACCACTCCTTATGTGCAGCTGGGCTCCAGTATTTCATGGTGACCGGAAACCCTCCAGAGCAATGAATAGTCACCGTGGGGGAAACACATGTAGGTAGGAAGTGGCTGCACAGAGGCAGCATAAGATCAGCAGCACTGGAATACTTTCACTTTTTTTGTATTTTATTTAAAGTGTCACTTAGGCTGGCCATACATGTTAGATTTCCTGTCCAATTTTCTTTAGATTTACCTTTAACTATGTAGTATAAGGGCCTGCCTAATTGGATAAAATTGAAAGTGTTTAGTTTTGACCTCATATTACATGGTTTATGGAAAATCTAAAGAAAATTGGACAGAACATCTAACATGTTTGGCCAGCCTAAGGCTTCATTTAGATGTGCAGTTGGGTGGTAAAAATGTGCAGTAAAGACATGTTTTTGCCACCCACCAACGCCACCCTTAAAGCGGAGTTCCACCCAAAAGTGGAACTTCCGCTGGTTGGATTCCTCCCCCCCTCAGGTGAAACATTTGGCACTTTTCAGCGGGGAGGGGGAAGAGGACACCTGTCTTTAGACAGGTGTCCTTTTCCACTCATCTGGGAGCTCTGGCCGGCCGCCGCAGCTGCTGAAGCCAGCAGTCCGGCTCCCTCCTCCCTGCTCGTTCTGCTACTGGCCGTCTGGCCAATAGCAGAGGGCAGCGGAGCCTTGTGCATGCGCAGTAAGGTGCCCGGCTTGAAGCTGTAATGCTACACGTCCGGGTTCCCTTACCTGCAACGGACGCGGCTGCACCCAACCCCCGAACCGAAGATCGGCAGCGAGTGCCGACATCGCTGGACTGCAGGACAGGTAAGTGTCCTATTATTAAAAGTCAGCAGCTACTGTATGTGTAGCTGCTGACTTTTCTTTTTTTTTTCCCTGGCGGCACCTCCTCTTTAAGCTCCATTAAAGCAGAGTTCCACACTGTTTTTTGTTTATTAAAAGTCAGCAGCTACAAAAAGTTTAGCTGCTGACCTTTAATAAACAGTAACTTACCTGTCTCCCGGTCCAGCGACGGCTGCTCCCGAAGCCTCGCTCGTCTCCCCGCTCCTCCCGACGGCCCCGCCATTCCTAGTGTGGGCAACCGGCCCGGCTTCACAGCCGGGCACCCACTGCGCATGCGCGAGTCGCGCTGCGCATCCCTAGTGGCCAGGCAATCTTCTGGTACTTGTGACGTGTCCCAGAAGATTGCCAGGAGGGAGGGGCCGCCTAGGAGGAGAGGAGGAGTCGCCTAGGCGGCCCAGAGGTGGAAGGTGGAAGAGGGACAGGAAGTCCCTCTGAAACCTGGGGACACACCCCCCCCCAAAAAAAAATTACATGCCAAATGTGGCATGTAAGGGGGTGAGGAGTGCTTAAAGCGGAAGTTCCATTTTTGGGTGGAACTCCGCTTTAAGCAGCAGATGAGGGCGTTTTACATGCTGCAGTCACGATGCATTGGGTATAATAAGGAGTTTCCCCCTATAAGAGGTTTTTAGTGTCACACTTTCTGGCCAGCCTATAACCCTGATGTAACGGTGTTACATTGGAGTTATTGACTGGCTGCTCTGCTGTGAGTAAGTTAGGGTTAGGGGTGCACATTACTTGCCTTACCCCGGGTGCTGACAACCCAACACTACGCTAAAGAAAACTGGCTCCTAACTTTTTTAGCTGGCTCCTAGATTCAAAGCAAATTTGTCAAGCCCTGATATAAACACCTCTGAAGAAGAGTTTGTCTCGAAACGCGTCAGTTTTCTATAACAATTTCATATTTATATGGGACAATTTTGATTCAATTGTTATTTCTAAATGTTTGCTTCCATACAAGTTCATGTGTACACTTATACATTGCTGTAAATTATATGCATTTTGGGACACTGTTTCTAGGATGTCTCTTTTTATATTTTGTACCATTAAACTATTTAAAAAAAATCTCTACAAAACCTTTTCATGACTTTACATCACATATATCATAGGTTTCACTCCTAAGAGGGGCTTTCATTCCTCATTCCTGTTCTAAAGGGATGATGGCACCTGGCAAAACATACAGTATCTCACAAAAGTGAGTACACCCCTCACCATTTTTGTAAATAATTTCTGGTTACATTTGTTTATTGGGCTTTAACAGTAAACATAAATATATTAGATGGTAACAAGATATGGATTACATATATAATAATGGGAATTGAGTAAAAGTTCTGACATCAATTGCAGATATATAAAAGTTACATTTGTTATATAAATAAAACCATTGGAAAGACTAAGTAATCATTTCTGAAGAAAAATTGTTACAAAGTAAGAATAGTTTGAAATGTAACGACTTCCGAGATAAGAAGATCAAACTTGTTATCAGAGCTGTGTCAAGTAAAAAAGGGTATTTTTACACAATCCATTAATGTATTTGATGCATAGGAACTATAAGGTCTCATACACACAGACGTTTTTTGACGCCAGCGTTTTCTGGCATTTTTTGCAGCTCTCCATGTTAGTCAATGGCCCCATAAAAACGCTGGCATTTTTGAGCTGTAGATGGCATCGGCGTTAGTGAGCTGAAACTAGAACCCACGGCCATCGCGTTCTGAGGCTGTAACGTTGTGGCGTTTTTTTGACGCTGACATCGCAAAACGCTCACTAACGCCAACTAACGCCGTACCGACGTTAACCAGCGTTTTTTGAGGCCGACGTTTTTAGGTTGAAAAATAGCAGAGGGGTGATTTTATTAAAAAAAAACGACTATTGACGCCGACGCTCACTAACGCCGATGCATAACGCCGAAAAACGCCAATTTTTTTTTTCTTGACGTCGGGCCCGAAGTTTTGTTTATTTTTTTAAGAAACGTCCGTGTGTATGAGGCCTGAATCTTTGTTAGAATCTGTTATAAACCAACATATTTCATATTTTATGTTACCATAAGTATTCAATGTAAAAGTAGAAAAAGAGACAAAAAGAATAGAGGAAAGTGCAAGAAGAGGGAAAGAAAGAGATGAAAGGTAAAGGAGATCCCCAGGGTAAATCTTGGTTTTAATCAAATGGCATGCATATATATTAAAAAAAAGACAAATAACAAGGTCTTAGAAAAGAGGAATTAAAATTAGGAGACAAAAAGTAGTTTATCCAAGGACTCCATGTTTGCTCAAAACCAGGTATAGCATCTTGTGCTATAGCTTCTGCTTTAGCATGAATCATTGCATCATTGATTCTGTGCTTTGATTCATTTAATATTAAATGTTTGTTTCGCGGCTGTAGTGATTTGTAACAATAGTTTAAATTGGCGGTGGGAGAGATTAGCCAGTTTTAAATTCAATAGTGCCATTGTGGGATTAGGATTAATGCAGGTTTCAAATATTGTTGAAGTCATTAGAAAGATTTTTCTCCAAAAGGTTTTTGCAACTGGGCAATCCCACCATACATGAAAGTGCGTTCCTTGATCACCACAACCACGAAAACACAATGGGAAGTAATTAGAGGCGTACTTTGCAATTCTAACAGGGACCAAATACCAGTATGTATTTTGTAAATATTTTATTCTATCTTTTCATGTGACACCACTGAAGAAATGACACTTTGCTACAATGTAAAGTAGTGAGTGTACAGCTTGTATAACAGTGTAAATTTGCTGTCCCCTCAAAATAACTCAACACACAGCCATTAATGTCTAAACCGCTGGCAACAAAAGTGAGTACACCCCCTAAGTCAAAATGTCCAAATTGGGCCCAAAGTGTCAATATTTTGTGTGGTCACCATTATTTTCCAGCACTGCCTTAACCCTCTTGGGCATGGAGTTCATCATGTTCACAGGTTGGCACTGGAGTCCTCTTCCACTTCTCCGCTGTCAATTCTGCCTGCTGCCTCCTCCTTCCCTCCACCAGCTGTCACCTCTGCCCCCATGTCTCCCAATAACTCTCCTATCCCTATCCTCTTCCCCCCAGCAATCACAGCCTTTTCCATCCCAACTCTCCCATCCCACAACTCCTATTTCACCCTCAACTACCTTGCCCTCACTTACCCTCTACTCACAACCAGCCATCACCCAACTCCCTAACAACCAACCCCCCCCCCCTCCCAACTCCCGAACCACCCCTATTCCTATGCGATAAGTATTGATAATTGGTATTGGCGACTACCTGAGGTAAAGTATCGGTACTCGTACTCGGTGGTAAAAAAGTGGTATCGGTGCATCTTTAATACAGATCAAATCAGGATAGAGGATGCTACACATCACATCACATATGTGAGCAAGTTAGATCCAAATGGTCAGGGTGGGAGAAAATCAGGAAAGAAAGGCAAAAACCCATATTAGAGAAGAGAGAGAGCAAGAATGGGGGGAAGGGTAGGGGAAGGGAACCTGGCAGGGGTCCTCTCATGACACGGAGGCAATAGAAGAGGAACTGGGGGTCAAATGTCACGAACAGTGGCAGCCCATTCATAAGGGGCGCAGGGGCGCCACCCCCCTAATCCATGTGCCCAGCCCCTAATCTACATGCAGGGAGTCGGACGCATGGAATGTAATAAAGTTTTTTTTTTTAAGCACATGATTAGAGCCTGAAACTCTTAATATTCGCTATTGTCTTCCTGATTCTCCTTCCTCCAGGAAGCAAGTCTTAAGACCCGATTGCCAGAGAGGAGACACGATCGTATTGGCCGCCAAGGGAAGGAGGAAAGCCACCGTGAAGCCGGAGACACAGGGTGAAGCCACCAAAGAGGAAGCCATGACTGAGGAGGAGACACAGGAAGGAGCCAAAGCTGCCTGTGAACTTGATTGGGTAAATGCGGGGCTGGTGAGGGAAGGAGCGAGGGGGGGGGGTGTTTTGGCTGACAGAATGACCCTCCACCCAAGATATATGGAGCACCAGCAGCCACTGGTCATGAAAGAAGCTGTGGGTGACGATAGGTGACCCGAGGGTTCCAGATACTATAATTTTTTGTGACTATTGGTAAGGGTATAGAGGTATAACGATATAAAAAAACATCTTCAGAGAAGCAAGTGAACTGCTTCCTCCAATCTTTGGTGATTGTTAATTTGGTGTCAAAGCTGGGCTCAGCCCTCCCTTCTCAGAGCTCAGGCTGCTCAGCTGTCGGTTAATTTCTAGTACTCATCATTCCACAGTGACTCACCTGATGATTATTTCCTGCTTGTCAGTCAACCTTGCTGGCTATTTAAACTGCCTGGATCAGATCTCCTGTGCCTTCACCTTGGTCAATATATCCGGATACTCTCTGCTGTGCTTTCCTGTTAAAGACTTTTGCCTGGCTGACTTCCCTTCTGGTTCCTGATTCCATTTGCTGCTTCTGACTACGCTGATCTCTGGATTCCTGTTTTACTGGCTTATTCCGACTACCCGCTCTGATTACCGAACCCTGGCTATGTTTTGACAATGTTTATTCTGTTTGTATTATTTTACCATTTTATTAAAAAGTGAGATTTTTAAAGCACTACTGCTTCAGTGTGATTCATGGTTCCTGACATTAGGAGGCTAGGAGTACATAATGTTCCAATTTGAATTGATTTTTTAGTGAGATTTGGGGGTTTAAAATGTTGGGGAAGGGGGGGGGGAAACCATGGACCAAACAATTTGTAAAAGAGGGTAAACACTTTGGACCAAATCTGCTCCAATTTTCATAAACTTCCCCACAAGGCGGACACAGGAAGGAAACACTCCCACAATGCCAGTGATCCCTCCAAATCAAATCCGAATTCTGCAACATAATTAACTATATTGAATAAAAGTTAAAAAACTGAACTTTTACAAAAGTGAATATCCTAGTAGAATAAAATTAAAGTAGAACTATGGGCAAAACTTTTTTTTCCATTTTGGATAGAGTAAGGGAGGGTTATAACTGCTGTCAGATTTTTTTTCGCCATCTCTGTCTCATTGCGGAGATTTCCCTTCACTTCCTGTCCCATAGCCAAACAGGAAGTGAGTGGATATCTCTGCATATTAAAGGAATTTTTGGGGACCCCCAGCTCACCAGAACTAGTGTCCCCATTGGAAGATTTCCCATCTATTATTTTTCTGGGGACAACCCAAAAATTAGGGGTTTTCTTTTTACTTTCACTTTCAATGATAATGGTAAACAGGACAAGTAGAGAGGGTGAATCTCCTTAACAGGGCCACAGACAGCAACAAAAACTGACAGGGGTTCCAGTCCTTCTCCACTCTGTCCAAAACTAAAAAAAAAGTTTTGCCTTTAGTGATACTTTAACAAAGCCGTTATGTAAACTTCTATGTATACGAAGCATCTAAGGTCAATGAAGAACAAGGATTGTGAGGATAGTCTTTGATGATTAAGTGGGGGTACCAACAATAACGAATTGTGCAGCTAAAGCAAAAAGCCATTAATTCTTTGAACAGTTTATGATCTTTTGTTCTTTAACAACAACATTGAACAACGTTTATAGCTCTCAAGAATGGGTTATAATAAAAAGCTACAGAAAAGTAGAACAAATCATTTCTAAAGCCAGTATTTGATGTAGATGATTATAAAACTGGCACTTTAGTCACCTTGAGCTGTGCTAGGGCAATACACTGATCGAGTAATTAGCAGACTGAACAATGTTCCAGACACTCATTACAGAAAAGGATACAATGTATCAAAAAAGAAAGAAATAAACAGGAACAATATGGCCTGCCAAAGTTTTTGTGAGCTTTTTTTGTGCCAAACAGTTTCTAAACGCCGCAAAACGCGCCTAAACACGGTAACTCATGTCTAGAACCATTTAGTTTACAGGCATTTCCATTCTTAAAAAAAAAAGTATTATTTTTTATTTTTTTTTAAATGCTCCTAGACGCAAACACGGCAAAACGCCGGCTTCTAGCTGTCAAAAAAAAGTAGTTCAGGGGAGGTCGATATAGCGTCCCGTGTAAATGGAGCCTTAATTGCTGACTGTGACCCCATTGAGGTAAATCTTGCTCACTACCTCCATAGGACTAAAAAAAAAAAAAAGGGGGGGGGGGAATAGGTGACATCAGGGTTGGAGGCAACAATATACAAAGGTTCCAGATCATCCCACTGTTTTGATTGACATTTCTGTGCTGGCTGATGATATTTTTTTATCAGATCTCTCTCTCTCTCTCTCTTTCTGTCACCAGGACATAAAGTGAGGGAAATTTCCCCTAATGTAGAAACAGGTAGTAAACACCTGACAGAGGATCTAAATCTTCCAGAAAGTTAAAGAGGAAGTAACCCCTGATGGGTTTTACTTCTTCTTTTGTTCCCTGCAAAGTAAAAACATAATGGGCTAGTATGTATGCATACTAGCCCATTATGTGGCACTTACCTGCAAATGAAGCCCACGATGTCCCCGCTGGAGGCCGCATCTATGTCTGCCCTTCTTCCTTCTGGGGCCGCGGATTCTGGCTCTGTGACTGGCCGAAGCCCTATAACGTCAGGAGCCGCCAGTCACGGCACTCGCTCGGGAAGAAACAGCACGGAGGGCAGTTCCTTCACAGCACATTCGCCAATGACCTGATCCATGCACAACATAGTAAATATCTCCTAAACAGCGCACGTTTAGGAGATATTTACAGTACCTATAGGTAAGCCTTATTATAGGCTTACCTATAGAGGTACAAGTTCCCCGTGGAGGTTTACAACCACTTTAAGGCTGGAGCTGGGCTTTAACATGATTGTAAAATCGGTTTCTTTTTTTTTTATAAAAAACAAATATGTTATACTTACTTCCTCTGTACAGTTGAATTTGCAGAGAGCAACCCTGATCCTCCTCTTCTCGGGTCCCTCTTCTGCTCTCCTGGCCCCTCCCTCCTATCGAGTGCCCCCTCAGCCAGCAGCTTTCTATGGGGGAACCTGAGCCAAGTCACTGCTCCATGTGTCCATTCAGACATGGAGCCCTGACCCGGCCCCCTCTCTTCCCTGATTAGCTAACTGACTTTGATTGACAGCCGTGGGAGCCAATGGCGCAACTGCTGTGTCTAAGCCAATCAAGAGGAGAGTCCTGGATGGCTAAGACACTCGTGGACATCGCTGGAGAGAGATGGGGTTCAGGTAAGTAATTAGGGGGTGCTGGGGAGGCTACTACATGCAGAAGTTTTTTTATCTTAATGCACAGACTGCATTAGGAGTAAAAAAAAAAAAAAAACGTGCTGCCTTCACAACTCCTTTAAGCACTTCCCGCCATCAGAAGCCTTTTACCATGTGATCAGCCATGACCAATCACGGCTGATCACAGTGTAAATAGGAAGAGCCGTTTATCGGCTTTTCCTCTGCTCAGGCTGCTCTCCTGACGGGGGTGCTGCGCTGAACATTTATCAGTGCAGCCCCCCTCAGGATCGGCACACTGGACCACCAGGGAGCCCCCCCAGGGACACCATAAGGAGGCCGTCCAGGACCACCAGGGAGCCCCCACTAGACCACCAGGTAAGGGAAATACAGTGCACTGTAGGGATGGCAATGTGCCCATATGTGATGCCTACCAGTGCCATCCCTAACAGTGCTATATGCATCAGTGCCATGTACCAGTGCTGCCTATCAGTGCCCACCTGTGCCACCCATCAGTGCTCACCATTGCCACCTATTAGTGCACAGCAGTGCCACTTATCAGTGCCCAGCAGTGCCACCTATCAGTGCCCGTCAGTGCCTAGTGCCACCTATGAGTGCCTATAAGTGCCCCATATCAGTGCATGTCAGTGTTGCTCATCAGTGCCACCTATCAGTGCTCATCAGTGCTGCATATATGTGCCCCATCAGTGCAACCTTATCAGTGCCACCTCATCAGTGCCTGTCAGTCTAGCCTCATCAGTGTAGCCACATCAGTGCCCATCAGTGAAGGAGAAATTGTACTTATACAAAGTTTTGTGACAGAAACCGAATAACTTTTTTTTTTCAAAATTTTTGGGGTTTTTTTATTTGTAGAGCAAAAAATAAAAACCGCAGGGGTGATCAAATACCATCAAAAGAAAGCTCTATTTGTGGGAACAAAATGATAAAAAATGTTTTTGGGTACAGCGTCGCACGACCGTGCAATTGCCATTCAAAGCGCAACAGCACTGAAAGCTGAAAATGGGGCTGGGCGGGAAGTGTTCCAAGTGCCCGGTATTGAAGTGGTTAAAGTGTTACTAAACCCTGCATTCTCTGTATATGATCTCCCACAGACACAGAACATATTACATGGAACAGTAAAGGCACACTGGGGGCGGTGGCGGCGCTACGGCAGCGGAAGCGGTTCGCTTTTAACCCGCCACAAGGGGATAAAACGGGGTTAAAAGTGCCGGCGCTCTGCGCTTCCGAGGTGGTGTGCAGCCGATTCGGAAGCGCTGCCCCGTTGTTTTCAATGGGCAGGGGCGGTGGAGGAGCGGTATATTACCGCTCACCGCATCGCCCCAAAGACGCTGCTTGCAGGACTTTTTGTAACGTCCTGCAAGCACACCGCCCACGTGTGAAAGCACTCAGGCTTTCAATTTGGGGTGGATGGGGAGGGATTTTTGAGGCTCTTTACAGGCGCTATTTTCGCTAAATAGTGCCTGTAAAGCGCCTCAGTGTGAAAGGGGTCTAACCTATAACCTGCTAAATACCTTTTCTCATCAGCAGTATATAGCAGTCTTGTGACTTCTATCAGTTCCTGGAGAAGCTTGTAGGAGTTTTCATACTGCACTGAGCTGTCCTATGAGGCTGCAGGACTTCTGACCATCTGTCTGGACAGTGCTGATTGGCCCTGTGCTGATCACATGCACTCTCCCAATAAAAAAAAACCTCTCTAGCAATACACACCAAACTGAGCATGTGCAGCCTGACTCCAAAGGCTCAGTCTTATCCAGAGGGGACAGTGCAGGGAGGGGAGTATCTGTGCATACAAGATGGAGCAGCCTTTTTACACAATGCAGGGAACCCTTTAGGTTCCACAGTGAGTATAACAAGCATGCTATACTGCATATACAAAACGATTTTACTGTTGTTGGTTTAGTAACACTTTAAAGTAGAACAAGGGAGGGTTATA
>BLSH010348438.1:901997-940171 GCA_018402905.1 Glandirana rugosa
TAAATAGTGCCTGTAAAGCGCCTCAGTGTGAAAGGGGTCTAACCTATAACCTGCTAAATACCTTTTCTCATCAGCAGTATATAGCAGTCTTGTGACTTCTATCAGTTCCTGGAGAAGCTTGTAGGAGTTTTCATACTGCACTGAGCTGTCCTATGAGGCTGCAGGACTTCTGACCATCTGTCTGGACAGTGCTGATTGGCCCTGTGCTGATCACATGCACTCTCCCAATAAAAAAAAACCTCTCTAGCAATACACACCAAACTGAGCATGTGCAGCCTGACTCCAAAGGCTCAGTCTTATCCAGAGGGGACAGTGCAGGGAGGGGAGTATCTGTGCATACAAGATGGAGCAGCCTTTTTACACAATGCAGGGAACCCTTTAGGTTCCACAGTGAGTATAACAAGCATGCTATACTGCATATACAGACTAATGCAAGACGTTGTGCTGCCTAGGTCCAAGAAAGAAATGCGCCCCCCCCCCCCCCCACAAAAAAATTCACACCCACCAGAAGGCCCCCACTTCCTATGGGACTATGAGAGCAGTCAGAGGGTGTGAGTATGTGCAGTAAGCAAAATAAGGACACAGGGATGTCAGAGAGTATAAAGGGAGTGGGTCTCGTGGAAGGCAATAAAATGGGTAACGTCATGTAACAGGGCGGGTGATGATTGAAGAATATACATTTTTCCCCTTATAACACTGCATGCTTGCAGTCAAGTGCATTGGTGAGGCTCTCTCCTGTCTAGACTGCCACAGTGCCCTGCAGGGTGCTGGGCAGGCTAGTTTTGGGCACAGGGTCACAGTCAGAAGTATGTAGGGCAGTGTACAGAGGTTAGTAGTATGTAGGGCAGTGTACAGAGGTCAGTAGTATGTAGGGCAGTGTACAGAGGTCTGTAGTATGTAGGGCAGTGTACAGGGGTCAGTAGTATGTAGGACAATGTACAGAGGTCTGTAGTATGTAGGGCAGTGCACAGGGGTCAGTAGTAGGTAGGACAATGTACAGAGGTCAGTAGTATGTAGGGCAGTGTACAGAGGTCAGTAGTATGTAGGGCAGTGTACAGAGGTCAGTAGTATGTAGGGCAGTGTACAGAGGTCTGTAGTATGTAGGGCAGTGTACAGGGGTCAGTAGTAGGTAGGACAATGTACAGAGGTCAGTAGTAGGTAGGACAGTGTACACAGGTTAGTAATATGTAGGGCAGTGTACAGAGGTCAGTAGTATGTAGGGCAGTGTACAGAGGTCAGTAGTATGTAGGGCAGTGTACAGAGGTCTGTAGTATGTAGGGCAGTGTACAGGGGTCAGTAATAGGTAGGACAATGTACAGAGGTCAGTAGTAGGTAGGACTGTGTACACAGGTTAGTAATATGTAGGGCAGTGTACAGAGGTCAGTAGTATGTAGGGCAGTGTACAGAGGTCAGTAGTATGTAGGGCAGTGTACAGAGGTCAGTAGTATGTAGGGCAGTGTACAGGGGTCAGTAGTAGGTAGGACAATGTACAGAGGTCAGTAGTAGGTAGGACAGTGTACAGGGGTCTGTAGTATGTAGGGCAGTGTACAGAGGTCTGTAGTATGTAGGGCAGTGTACAGGGGTCAGTAGTAGGTAGGACAATGTACAGAGGTCAGTAGTAGGTAGGACAGTGTACACAGGTTAGTAATATGTAGGGCAGTGTATAGAGGTCAGCAGGGTGGATAAAAATCAATGATTTTTTTTAAAAAAAATTTAAAAATCGGATTTTTTTTTATTTAAATCAGATTTTTTTGATTTAGATCGATTTTTTGATTTTTATTGAATTTATTTTAATAAAATGCTTTTGAAGTGAAAATCTAGAGATAGTTTTCTATTTAACCACTTGACCACTGGGCACTTAAACCCCCTTCCTAACCAGACCAATTTTCAGCTTTCAGCGCTCTCACATTTTGAATGACAATTACTCAGTCATGCAACACTGCACCCATATGAAATTTGCGTCCTTTTTTTCACACAAATAGAGCTTTCTTTTGGTGGTATTTAATCATCGCTGTTTTTTTTTATTTTTTGCGCTATAATTAAAAAAAGACCGAAAATTTTGTAAAAAAATGAATTTTACTTTGTTTCTGTTATAAAATTTTGCAAATTAGTAATTTTTCTTCATAAATTTTGGCCAAAATTTATACTGCTACCTATCTTTGGTAAAAAGAAATACAAATTAGTGGATATTATTTGGTCTTTGTTAAAGTTATAGAGTCTACAAGCTATGGTGCCAATCACTGAATATTGATCACACCTGATGTACTGACCACCTATCTCATTTCCTGAGACCCTAACAAGCCAGGAAAGTACAAATACCCCCCAAATTACCCCTTCTTGGAAAGTAGACATTCCAAGGCATTTAGTAAGGGTTATGGTGAATTTTTGGAAGTTGTAATTTTTTCCCACAATTCTTTGCAAAATGAGGTTTTTTTTTTCAAAAAATTGGCATATGTTAACAGGTTATTTCTCACTCCCAGCATATGCATACTACAAATTACACCCCAAAATACATTCTACTACTTCTCCTGAGTATGGCGATACCACATGTGAGTCTTTTATACAGCCTGGCCACATACAGAGGCCCAACATGTAGGGAGCGCCATCAGGCGTTCTAGGAGCATAAATTACACACATAATTTCTTGACTACCTATTTCACTTTTGAAGGTCCTGGAGCATCAGGACAATAGAAACTTCAAAAAATTACCCCATTTTGGAAAGCAAACACCCCAACGTATATTCTAGGAGGCATAATGAGTATTTTGAACATGTAATTTTTTCCACAAGTTTTTGGAAAATGTGGAAAGAAAATGAAAACGCATTTTTTTTTTACACAAACTTGTCCATTTATACAATATTTCTAACACATAGCATGTACCCAGCAAAAATGACACCCCAAAATATATTCTGCTACTCCTCCCGAGTATGGCGATACCACATGTGTGACACTTTTACACAGCCTGACCCCATACAGAGGCCCAACATGCAGGGAGCACCGTCAGGTGTTCTAGGGGCATACATTTAGAATCTAATTTGACTACCTTTTACACTATTGTGAGGCAATGTGGTGGCATGGATAGGCACTGTAGTGGCACAGATGGGCAGGGTAGTGGCATGGATGAGCAGTAGAGTGGCACGGATTGGCACTGCAGTGGCATGGGTGGGCACTGTAGTGGCACGGGTGGGCACTGTAGTGGCACGGGTGGGCAATGTAGTGGCACGGATGGGCAGTGTAGTGGCACGGATGGGCACTGTAGTGGCATGGATGTGTCACGGATGAGAAATGATGTGGTATGGATGAGCATGAATGAGGCACAAATGAGCCATGGATGGGGATAGTGAGCCACGGATGGGTGGGTGAGCATGGATGGATGGCTGGGTGAGCATGGATGGATGGCTGGGTGAGCATGGATGGATGGCTGGGTGAGCACGGCTGGGTGGGTGAGCATGGATGGATGGGTGAGTGAGCACGGCTGGGTGGGTGAGCATGGCTCGGTGGGTGAGCACGGATGGATGGCTGGGTGAGCACGGCTGGGTGGGTGAGCATGGATGGATGGGTGAGCACGGCTGGGTGGGTGAGCATGGATGGATGGCTGGGTGAGCATGGATGAGCATGCATGGCTGGATGGGTGAGCATGGATGGATGGGTGAGGATGGGGTGGATGGGTGAGCATGGATGGATAGATGGATGGATGGATGGGTGAGGATGGGTGGGTGAGCATGGATTGGGTGAGCATGGGTGGGAGAGTATGGATTGGGCGAGTATGGATTGGGTGAGGATGGCTGGATGGGTGGTGGATGGATGGTGGGGTGCACACTGTAACTAAGCAGCGCTGTGGGCATTACACAATCGCCCACAGCGCTGCAGCACCTCCTCTCTCCCCCCTCTCTCCTCTCCCAATGCACCGATCGGCGCGATCACGTGGTAAAAGGCTCACAGCGGCCACTCACCGCGATCCGTGAACGGTCGGGTCCCACGGACCCGACGGTCATGGATGTTTCCATGTGCGTGCCCCAGGGGGCGCGCGGAAAGCGCGATTCTGGGAGGACATCAATGTACGTCCTCCCAGAGTTAAGCAACCGCCCTGCAGCTGTCATTCGGCTATGGGCCAGTTATTAAGTGGTTAAGATACATTAATAATTTAGTTTATCCAGCATGAAATGGAGCTTAGTTATGTAGCATGAGGCTGTATATTCTGCAATATTTACATTTTTGGTAAACTCATTCAATAAATCCAAGCTCTGCAAGCTGAGATAACATGCACTGCATTGATGCATTCACACAATTTCACAGTAACCTTGAGATAAAACAAAGTTCAGGTATATTCCATTATCCCATTATTTTGCAAATCTATGTACACTACAAACTGTATGATCGAATCGGTTCTGACATTGCTGTATTACTAACCTGACAGCTTATTATTCTAAATAGGAAACCTTCATTTTGTTTGCAAATATTAAAGATTCTAACTACCAGCAAGAATAAGTCCTTATATTTAAAGAGCACCTGTCGTTTCAGATCCATCATGGCAGCGCCTGTTAGCAGGCATCCACTCACCTGCTGCTGCCATGTCCCTCACCTTGTTGTGTCACTGCCACATCACCAGCTGTCCCATTAAAGTGAATGGGACTGTCGGTGAGTCAACAGCGGGTCAGAGGAGGCGCTGCGGGACGGAGATGACAGTTACTCTTTAAAAATTATGATTTAAATCAAGCCTTTTTACTAGCGATTTAAATCAAATCCACCCTGGAGGTCAGTATGAACAGATAAAAGTGCTGCGCTATATAATAACACTTTAAAATTATAACAAAAGCAGGCAACAGTTCATAAGTTCAATGAAAGAGGGGTATCTCCCAAACAGTGAAAAAAAGGAAGTGTCCATAGAACGTTCACCATGAATAAAGTGCAACAAATAGTGCAAAAATAATCCAGCTTCTTAGTGCTTCACCACGATGAGTGCGTCCGTCACCATAGAATAGTATATGTACTCTTACCAGAGGTAAGATAAAACCAGCATGTAGAAATATTCCAGATGGTAGTTAAACCAGTGATGTCAGTAGTGTACCAATAGGACTCCACAGTTCATCCGCATGTCAGCCAGGGCATTCAGTGGTGGCATCAGACCAGACACCAAAGCATCCCTCAGCGACACACCTCCAGCAATAGGTTGTCCACATAAAAAATAAAATGTTCCCACATAGCATAGTACCGTATGATATAGGAATTTATTGAAAAGAGTTGCACTTACATCTCATACAGGAAGTTAAAACCCTAAGGAATTCCAGACTCTCAATTGGCACAATGGAGAAGGGTGGGCTCACAGTCATCCGACGCGTTTCGTCTAAGTAGACTTCCACTGGGAAGCCACAGTGCTACATGTGCTACGTGTCAGTGCTACATGAAAAATTAGATCCTCCTTTCTCAGCTAACAGTACTTTACTTCTATGCCAACTACAGCCTAACTTAGCTTAGCAGCAATCCTACCTCCCGCAGAGCTTACCTCTGCACAATCACTCTTCTGCTGAGCTTACACAGGCAGATCACATGTGATACACCATCCAAAGACCCCAAGGAATGCAGGCACAATATCCGACGCCGGGAGCATGGGCTGCCCATTCAAACTGCAAAAACAAGGAAGATGCAGGCTCTGGGGTGTTCCTGCAGCCCCAGTTGGGAGAGCCTGACAGTGGGTGAGTGAGAGGTAGTGGGAGGCATGTCTCCTCTCCCGCCGGCAGCTGCTGCAGGCACACAGATGGATGTTTCAGGAAGGAGAGCGGGGAAAGGGGCCTGCAAATATGTCATTTTCTTTCCCCTTCCTTTCCTAAATGTACACAGTGGGCGATCAGTACCAATCACTCTGAAGCATAGAGAACTTCCTATTCATCCATCTATGCAGCTGAGGTTGCTGAGAAAGGGACTGATAAATCTATGTCCTCAGTCACTTTCGGCCGGGGAAGGGGGGGGGGGGCGAATGAACTAGTCAGGTAGGCTGTATGGGGCCCCCCTGTGATTTCTAACAGCAGCCCTGCCCCTCCATGCTAGTCCCCAGGTGCGGTGCTGGAGACAGCCAGGGAACAGAGTGGGAGATAAAGAGCACAATATTAAACACATTAAAAAAGTTTAAGTAGCCATAAAGCCCCTTTCCTTTTTAAAAGACCCAGACATTCCTAAAAGTACCTCTGCCTAATAAAAAAAACCTCAAACCTTCACCCTATTTAAATATGGTTTTGGTTAAAAAATATATATATATCTGGATATCAATATGATGTACCATTTTTTATTTCTTTTGGTAACCTGCTGAGCATCCACAAGAGGGCAGCCCTGTCTGATGTGAGCAGCCTAACCGGAACCAGTAAGCTCTCCGAATTTTTTTTTCTTCATTGTAGGCCACAATGATGTCATACATCACCATGGAGATTTTTTTCCCTCTTTAGGAGGGGAAGAGGGGCTTTCTCAGCTAAGTACACCCTCCAGTCTGCATGCTTAGGCAAATGGATTCCAGGAAGTAAATGCTATATGAATCATCTGCCCTTACTCAAGATGGCCGCAGCTAGAACGCTAGGAGGGTTTTCAAAGTGATCTCTCAACAAAATAAAGCATGGAGAAAGGGATGGATGGATGAGTTTGCATTGAATATTAAAAATTCTCAGGTACAGTTCCGTTCTGCTTACAGTGCAGTGAGTACAGTAAGTTTTATCAATTCAACAATATATTTTTAGTTTTAAAAAACATTGTTTTCTTGCCATGAATAAAAAGTATCTAACCTCCACTATGTAACCTACAACTCAGGCTAAGACGACATGAAAGCCTGGTGAAAATGTAGAGTTCTCCTTTATAAGTCCAAGCCTGGACAAATAACCCAGAAGAAGCATGCAACCAGAGAAACATAAACTAACAATTTAACTTGTCCAGGTTAATAACGTGCAAAATACTAAGAAGATCTACCTTAACAGTGGATATAAAAAGTCTACATACCCCTGTTAAAATGTCAGGGTTCTACGATGTACAAAAAGAGACAAAGATAAATCATTTCAGAACTTTTCCACCATTAATGTGACCTATAAACAATACAAGGCAATTGAAAAACAGACTGAAATCTTTTGGGGGGGGGGATAAAAATAAAAAACGAAAATAATGTGGTTGCATAAGTGTGCACACCCTCTTAAAACTGGGGATGTAGCTGTGTTCAGAATTGAGCAATCGCGTTCAAACTCATGTTAAATAGGAGTCAGTACACACCGCCATCATTTAAAGTGCCTCTGATTAACCCCAAATAAAGTTCAGCTGTTCTAGAAGGTCTTTCCTGTCATTTTCTTAGTCTTATCCTAGAGCAAAAGCCATGGTCCACAGAGACCTTCCAAAGCATCAGAGGGATCTCTTTGTTAAAAGGTATCAGTCAGGAGTGACATTACCAAGAACCGGAAATTGATGAAAAGACGAGAAGAAAACTGGTCAGGGAGGCTGCCAAGAGGCCTACAGCAACATTAAAGGAGCTGCAGGAATATCTGGCAAGTACTGGCTGTGTGGTACATGTGACAACAATCTCCCGTATTCTTCATATGTCTGGTCTATGGGGTAGAGTGGGAAGACAGAAGCCTTTTCATACGAAGAAAAACATCCAAATTTTGGAAAAAACACATCTGAAGTCTCCCAAAAGCATGTGGGAAAATGTATTATGGTCTGATGAAACTAAGGTTGAACTTTTTGATCATAATTCCAAAAGATATGTTTGGCGCAAAAACAACACTGCACATGAGCAAAAGAACACCATACCCACCGTGAAGCATGGTGGTGGCAGCATCGTGCTTTGGGGCTATTTTTCTTCAGATGGAACAGGGACCTTAGTCAAGGTAGAGGGAATTATGAATAATTCCAAATACCAGTCAATATTGGCACAAAACATTCAGGCTTTTGATAGAAAGCTGAACATGAAGAGGAACTTCATCTTTCAGCATGACAACGACCCAAAGCATCCATCCAAATCAACAAAGGAATGGCTTCACCAGAAGAAGATTAACGTTTTGGAAAGTCCCAGTCAGAGCCCAGACCTGAATCCAATTGAAAACCTGTGGGGTGATCTGAAGAGGGCTGTGCACAGGAGATGCCCTCGCAATCTGACAGATTTGGAGTGTTTTTGCAAAGAGTGGGCAAATATTGCCAAGTCAAGATGTGCCATGCTGATAGACTCCTACCCAAAAAGACTGAGTGCTGTAATAAAATGTAAAGGTGCTTCAACAAAGTATTAGTTTGAGGGTGTGCACACTTATGCAACCATATTATTTTCATTTTTTATTTTTACTTCCCTCCATCTAAAATATTTCAGTTTGTTGTTCAACTGAGTTGTACAGTTTATAGGTCACATTAAAGGTGGAAAAAGTTCTGAAATTATTTATTTTTGTCTCATTTTTTTACATCACAGAAATCTGACATGTTAACAGGGGTGTGTAGACTTTTTATATCCACTGTATATATTAATTTTAAGAACAAGTTACCTTTAATACGTCCATAGGTAGTTTTTAGACCATCTGATGGTACCATCTCTACAGCAGTAAACCAGATATGGCAAGATTTACAAGATACCACCTATATGACCTTAACAACAACATGAATTATGGGGTACATACGTCAGGCCATCCTCATTGTCGGGGTGGTAATGTCTCTGGGTGGCGGGCTCGTCATCAGAAAGCTCATCAGTATTTCCCTCCTCTCCAATCAGAGGCTTCATCACTTCCATTTCTGCGGAACAAATCAAATGCAAAAGCAAAGTGACTAGAGAGAATTAACCAATGGAAACACCACGATTCATTATATGACTGTATGTTAGAGGCTGGGAATTTCCATATAGAAAGCTCAAATCCCAACTAGAAACAATGGAATCCCACTAGAAACAAAACCTAGATGACCCCGTTGCTCCTGCCATAAAATGGTTAAAATTTGACATTTAGGAACCAGAAATGAAATCAAAGTGGACCTGTAAAGATCAACATACAAGAGTGACCACTGATTTGTCTTTAAAGGTGTATTACCTAGACCAGGGTTTTTTTACCAGGGTTCCGTGGAACCATAGGGTTCCTCCAGACGTTGTTTGGGGTTCCTTGAGCAATGGTCAATTTCTATCTCTCAGATAAATTCCCAATGATACCATTGATCTTTTTAGCTATCTGTAAGGGGGTAATTCTTCCCAATGACCACAATTGTAAGGAGCATTCTTCCCATTGACCATCACACTATGTATCATGAGTTGTAGATTTTAAACTTTTAGCAGGGGTTCCCCAAGACCGCAGAATTATTTCAATGGTTCCTCGGTGTTGAAAAGGTTGAGAAAGACTGCCCTAGACTGTTATTGACTCGAAGAAAGCATGCAGAAGAGTCCAAACAAAAAGTAAATTCTAACTGATTTGACATTTAGCTTTCTGAAGCCTTGAATATTTTAAGCAATTATCTTTTTTATTTTAAAAAAATTGTTTTTACCTTAATTTCATCTTAGGGTACACTCACAATGGCAGTTTTAACCGAGCACAAGCACAGTTCACCCACTTGGTCCCGTTCCTTTGTGTAGTGTGAGTGCTTGGAACCGCACACAGGAACAGTAAAGTGTACCATGCCAGGAACCACCTGGAAGAGGTGTTCTCAGGCATGGTTCACTTGCGGTCCAGTACCACCATGCCTAGGCATAGAACTCTCCATAGATGCCTTAGCACTGAAGCAGGGGTCACTGTAGTCTGGTTGGCAGAGGTGTGCCTGGGAAGGGGGACAATTGAACTTTGGTTTCTTGAGGGTGACAACAGTGGACAATGCTTGCTTAAAGTGGTTTTAGAGCCTTAAGGTTTTTTACCTAAATGCACTGTCTGCATTAAGATAAAAAAAAAAAAAAACTTCTGTGCTGCAGGATCCCCCCCCCCCCCCCATGTACTTACCTGAGCCTAATATTGATCCAATGCTGTGCACGAGAGAAGCGATTTTCTCCCTCCTCAAAGGGCAGATTGATAACAGTGAGAGCTATTGGTTTCTCCTGCTGTCAATCAAATCCTATGATGAGGGGGCAGGGGACAGCCCCAATTTCTGTGTCAATGGACGCAGGCAGTGGGGCTCAGGAGGGAGGCCACATGAGTCACACCCTATTGCAAGCAGCTAAGACAGGAGCGCCAGCAAGGGGACCTCAGAATACGAGGATCGGGACTGCAGGTAAGTAGAACACGTTTGTTATTTTAAAAAAAAAAATATGAAATAAAGGTTTACTATCACTTTAACCACTTAAGGACCGGAAGGATTTACACACTTCGTGACCAAGCCATTTTTTGCAATACGGCACTGCGTCACTTTAACTGACAACCGTGTGGTCGTGCGACGTTGTACCCAAACAAAATGTATGTCCTTTTTTCCCACAAATAGAGCTTTCTTTTTAGTGGTATTTGATCATCTCTGCGGTTTTTATTTTTTGCGCTATAAACAAAAAAGAGCGTCAATTTTGAAAAAAAAAAAAAAGGGATTTTATTAAAACTTACCGTAAAATCCTTTTCTCCGAGTTCACTGACAGATGCAGCTCTTCATGACTTTGTGGGGTTTTATGTTCGTCTTACCAGGAGTTAACTAGGCAGGGAAAAGAAATCAGCTGGCCCCTCCCCTGGGGGCCGTCCTCTTTTCCTACATTAAAACCCCCCTCCCAGAGGAGCTCTCCAGTTTGTACACAAGCCGTACCAAAACAGAGCCCAGAGGGGTGGGTGCTGCATCTGTCAGTGAACTCGGAGAAAAGGATTTTACGGTAAGTTTTAATAAAATCCCTTTTTCTCCTACGTTCACTGACAGACGCAGCTCTTCATGACTTTGTGGGGACGTCCCCAAGCTGTGTCAAAAAGAGGGGTGGGTAAACGCAAACAACTGTACCCAACTGAACCTCTGAGGAGGCGCCAAATGCGCCTACACTGCCGCCTGCAGAACTTTGCGGCCAAAAGCAGCATCCAAAGATGCAAACACATCAACTTTGTAAAACATAGAGAAAAGTGTGAACCGAGGCCCAAGTGGCCGCCTTGCACACCTGCGACACCGAGGCCTGGTGTCTGAAGGCCCAGGAAGTACTAACCGCCCGGGTAGAATGAGCCGTGACCGGAAAAGGGGGAACCTTGCCCCGAACAGAATACGCATGGGTCACGGTTTTTCTAATGCATTGAAACTGGAGAGCTCCTCTGGGAGGGGGGTTTTAATGTAGGAAAAGAGGACGGCCCCCAGGGGAGGGGCCAGCTGATTTCTTTTCCCTGCCTAGTTAACTCCTGGTAAGACGAACATAAAACCCCACAAAGTCATGAAGAGCTGCGTCTGTCAGTGAACGTAGGAGAAATTACTTTTTGCTATAATACATATCCAAAAAAAAATAAAAAATAAAAAAACAAATTTCTTCATCAGTTTAGGCCGATATATATTCTTCTACAGGATCTCACAAAAGTTAGTACACTCCTCACATTTTTGTAAACATTTTATTCTATCTTTCCATGGGACAACACTGAAGAAATGACAGTTTGCTACAATGTAAAGTAGGGAGTGTACAGCTTGTGTAACAGTGCGCCCACAAAAGTGAGATCCCGCGCCGACGTACCACGGCGATTCGCAGGATCGCGCCGACCTGCCTCAGTACAATAATCGGCAAGTGGTTTAACTGTGTGTGGATAAAGCATTGTAAGGAGACCAGGTACTATTTTAACAAGAGCTGCAGATTTGAAAACAATGAAAATGGCTTTTGAAATTACATTAAAGTGGACCTTCGTTCAACAGTGAAAGTGCTGCTTATTCTACTCCCCGCCGCTGTCCCAAAACACTTTTGATTTCTATATATGGGGAACGGATACCTTTTTGACAGGTTCCCACTTTCACTTTCTCAATTCTTGCTTAGGCGAGAATGGCATGAACTTAGTCACGTCCCCTGCTGCCCATGCTCCCTCTCTGTGGCTTCCTGGGACACATCACATGTCCCAGGAGGCTGCAAGATCAGTCCCATACCACCGAATGATCTTGTAGATGTGCAGTGGGGTGCCCTCTGTGATTCCTCAGGAAGTCACAGTCGGCTATTATTATAAAAAAGACAGCCCTGGAGACCCACAGTGTTAAGAAGAACCAGCTGTGGAAGGACAGGGTTGGACCTCAGGCGCTGGTAAGTACTTTATTTTCAAAAGTCGGCAGCTAGGAAGGAACACAGAGGAACCCTTAACCACTACAGCATTTATACCCCCTTCCTGCCCAGACCAATTTTCAGCATTCAGTGCTCTCACACTTTGAATGCCAATTATCAGCCATGCTACACTGTACCCAAACATATTCTTTATGACATACGTGAAAAAGGGCGAACATTTTGAAAAAAAAATACTTTTTTTTTTTAGTTTCTATGATAAAATGTTGCAGATAAGTCATTTTTGTTCATACATTTGGGCCAAAACCTGAAAATTGATCACACCTAATGCACTGGCGGCCTCATTTCTTGAGGCCCTGAAATGTCAAGAAAGTACAAATACCCCCCAAATGACCCCGTTTTCAAAAGTGGACATTCCAAGGTATTTACTATGAGTCATGGCGAGTTTTTTGAAGTTGTACTTTTTCCCACAATTCTTGGGAAAATTAAGAAATGTATTTATTTTTTGCACATAATTGTCATAACAAGTTATTTCTCACACACAGCATATGCACACTCCAATTACATCCCAAAATTCATTCTGTTACTCGCCCCGAGTATGGCGATACCACGTGTGAGACTTTTTCACAGCCTGGCCACATAGAGAGGTCCAGAATGCAGGGAGCACCATCATGCATTCTAGGAGCAGAAATTTCACATCTCATTTCCTAACAACCTATTTCACTTTTGAAGGCCCTACAGCACCAGGACAATAGAATTACCCACAAAATGACCCAATTTTGGAAGGCAAACACCCCAACGTATAATCTATGAGGCATTATGAGTCTTTTGAATGGTTCATTTTTGTACCAATAATGAGTCACATGATACTGGGAAGGGAAAATTGGTAATTTTCACTTAGGGGTGTACTCACTTTTGTTGCCAGCAGTTTAGACATTAATGGCTGTGTGTTGAGTTATTTTGATGGGACAGCAAATTTACACTGTTATACAAGTTTTTTTCCCCAAGTCTTCGAAAATGGGAAAGAAAATGAAAACGCTTTTATTTTTACATAAAGTGGTCAATTTATAAGATATTTCTAACACATAGCATGTCCAAAGCAAAAATTACCCCCCCAAAATATATTCTGCCACTCATCCCGAGTATGGTGATACCACATGTGTGAAACTTTTACACAGCCTGGCCACATACAGAGGCCCAACATTGACGTAGCACCTTCAGGCGTTCTACAAGCACAAATTACACATCTCATTTCTCAACCCCCATTACACTTTTGAAGGCCCTGCAGCACCAGGACAATAGAATTTCCCACAAAATGACCCCATTTTGGAAAGCAAACACCCCAACGTATATTCTATGAGGCATTATGAGTCTTTTGTTTGATTATTTTTTTTCCACAAGTCTTCGGAAAACGTGGAAAGAAAATGAAAACTTATTTTTTTTTCACAAAGTGGTCAATTTATAACATATTTCAAACACATAGCATGTATGTAGCAAATATAACCCCCCAAAATATACATCTTATTTCCGAATGACCTATTACATGGCATTTTGAATGCTTTTAAGTTCAAAGGAGGGATTTGGGGTCTTTTAGATCCCTGATCCCTCAGTAAAGAGGACCTGTCACTGCCTATTACTGTCACAAGGGATGTTTACAGTGATCAGAATTTTTTTTTTTTAAAGGGACAGTGTATAAGTAAAATTAAATAAGAAAAACATTTGAAGAGCCCCCTCCCTCTGTGCTCGTGCGCAGAAGCGAACACATATGTAAGTAGCGCCCCCCAAAATATAAACAGTGTTCAATCCCCACATGTGAGGTATTGCCGCAATCGTTATAGCGAGCGCAATAATTCTAACACTAGATCTCCTCCTCTAACTCTAAAGTGGTAACCTGTGGAAATTTTTAAAGTGTCGCCTATGGAGATTTTAAAGCACCATAGTTTTTCCCAATTCCACAAGTGTGCGCAATTTTAAAGCATGACATGTATCCATTTACTCGGCGTAACATCATCTTTCACATTACACAAAAAAAATGGGCTAACTTTACCGTTTTGTTTTTTTTTTTTTTAATTCATGAAAGTGCATTACTTCACAAAAAAAAAAAAATTGCATTTGAAAGATTGCTGCGCAAATACTATGTGACATAAAATATTGCAACGATTGCCATTTTATTCTCTAGGATCTCTGCTAAAATATATATATATATACACACATATACATATACACACACACACACATAACGTTTGGCGGTTCTAAGTAATTTTCTAGCAAAAAATACTGATTTTTAACTTGTAAGTAACAAATGTCAGAAAAAGGCCTAGGCACGAAGGGGTTAATAACGTTCAATTTTTTTTCCCAACAAGTGGAGTTAACATTTAAATAAAGTATTTGAAAAGAAAAATAAATTAATACGGAGTACAAAAAAAAAAGCGTAGACATAGAGGAGCATCAAAATAAACTTTATTAAACCATTAAAATATCTCATAGCAAAGAGACGTGTACGGTAAAATGTTCCCTTTCTCGTCAGGTTGAGCCCCAGCTGAAGCTCCTGTTAAAACCGATAAATATATGTATTTTTTTTTTTTTTTTATATGTTCCTTTGGAAAGGACTCCATAGATCTCACGCTGGCCTTTGATAGTGCAGACCAAAGCACAGCTACAAATCACCCCGCAATCTCTGACTTCAGACAAGCCAGATAGAGCTCCATTTCATTTGAAGTGCAGGCACTGCAATCCAGTTAATGGATGTCCAATAACACAGAGAAGCTCCTCAGCGAGATTTACTGTGAGGGTCGGCTCTTGAATCCTGGCTTGTTGCTTGTGTGTTAAAAGGCCTAAGACAAAAATCATCCACTTCACTTTATGCACGCCGTTCAACACAGCATGCTTCATGATCCCCTCAGTAAAACTGAAATGTATAATCAAAGCTTTCCATAAGCACAGAAGATGGGAATGGACATTTAACCACCATGGTAGATATGGTGGTGTGACCAGGAGTTAAAGTGGACTGTACTTGAATATTTGCTATCTTAGAAAGAAAATATAGGAAGTATTATAAATCCTGTATAATAATAATAATAATAATAAATTGTGCCAAAGCAGTACTATGAGAAAATAATCCTCGGCATTGATCTCCTCCTGAAAAAAGTGCTTCTAGATATGCGATTGTGCCTGGGCACTTCTGTTCCATAGTCCCATAGCAATCATTCAAACGGGCAAAGAGCTCAACCCTTCATGTAGAGCCGCGGTCTGCTGCACCTACATCCACCCTGGAGCTGGGTGGAGGCAGGCCACAGAAGTGGATGCAGATGTAGCAGTTGCATGGACACAGGACCCTGAAGAAGTCATGTGGGTTAGTGGCGTAACACGTAGGGCAGAGCCAAAGTGATGCCACTTCCAGTCCGGAGCCAAAAACCAAAAGTATAGACTGTTAATGCTGGTAAAGAGTCCTTGACTCATTTTAGCATTGTGAGCGTGTTTCCTATAGCCGTTTTTGTTTACTTCACTTTCATGAAACTATATTACACTACTGGAGGCTCCCCTTTTCTCTTCCTTGTGAGCCACCTATTTAGTGGGCGGTATGCAGTAGTTCATTTAAAGGTGCAAAGCAAAACCCAAAAAATTCCGAGCTCAACTTACCGACCAGCCTGCTAACCAACCAAATTGTCCTGTCTAAGGTCTCGTACACGTGGTTCGACGATCGTATGTACGATCGTCGCAAATCGTATGTTGGCTGTTGTATGTAGCATACTGACTGCACTACACGATCGTACGAGCACAGAAAGAACGTTCAGGTGCATGCAATTAGCATCCAGCCATTCCGGACTTTGGAGCATGCGTGTTTTGCACAATACAACTTGTTGTACCAACTGCTCTGTACACACGATACAACGGTCGTATGAGAGCTTGTTGGTATGACCAAGTTTTCTAGTTTGCTCATACAACTCCCTTGTACGACCGTCGTATGTTCGACTGTTCAAATCGCGCATACGAATGATCGATATCGAATAAAACGGTCGTGAGTATGACCTGTTGTATACGATCGTCGAACCATGTGTATGGGGCTTAACAGTATGTGTTAAGAACAGGGGTTTAGTTTGCATACATTTGCAAATATATGCGCAAGCTACAGAGCCCCATCAAGGCACTGCGGTATCTGTAGTCTTAACTTTAAATTTTGAGAGCCTCCACAGTGGAAGCACATGCATTATAACGGATAGAGGACAGGTGAGCCTGGAGGGAGCCCACCCCTCCTTAACCACTTCAGCCCCGGAAGAATTTCCCATGTTATGACCAGAGCACTTCTTGTGATTCGGCACTGCATCGCTTTAACTGACAATTGTGCAGTCGTGCGACGTTGTACCCAAACAAAATGTGGGTCCTTTTTTTCCCACAAATAGAGCTTTCTTTTGGTGGTAATTGATCACCGCTGCGTCATTTCTGATCACCGCTATAAACAATTTAGCAAGAGAAACAATATTTCTTACTTTTTGCTAAAATTCAAATCCAAATAAAAAAAATTTTTTTTTTCATCAGTTTTGGCCGATTTATATTCTTCCTCATATTTTTGGTAAAAAAAAAAAATCGTAATAGGAGTTTATTGATGGTTTGCGTAAAAGTTGCCGCATTTACAGACGATGAGAATTAATTTCTGGGGTTTTTATTTTTTACTAGTAATGCCGGCAATCTGCGATTTTTAGCGGTACTGCGATATTGGGGGGGACATGTCGGACATTTCTGACACTTTTTTGGGACCAATGACATTTATACAGCGATCAGAAATTTAAATGTCCACTGATTACTGTATAAATGTCATTGGCAGTGAAGGGGTTAACCTACAGGGGGAGATCTAGGGGTTAACAGTGTTCCCTGGGCGTGTTCTAACTGTGGGGGGGTTGGGCTAACATGGACATAGGAGATCTAACTGATCCCAGTGACAGGGATCAGTAGATCTCTTATGTCCCCATTGAAAGAGCCAGGAACCGCCGAGTTTACATCGGCGGTTCCCCGCTCTTTGGCTGTAGCAGCTCATCGCGGCTCGCCGGCGGACATCGGGTGTGTCGGGCACGAGAGCGCGCCGCCGCCGGCACGCGATCGCCCCCTGGCTGCGCCTGCGCGAATCGCCGCCTTTTTATGACGATTCGCACTCAGCGTCCACACCGCCGCAATAAATACACTGCGCGCGGTGTGGAACCGGTTAAAGGAGGCCCTTCCATTTGCTCCTTGCTGCAAAGGCCGGTTATAGGTGAGGGCAGTGGCCATTTGTTTGTACTGCTGGAATATTGGTGAGGGGACGTACAGGGCACCTTTGCTGCTATGGTGCTATATGCTGGGTGTCCATTGCACCCCTGTGCCTTTAAGGAGGGGTGGGCTCCCTCCAGGCTCACTTGCCTATCCATTATAATACATGTTCTTCCACTGTGGAGGGTCTCAAATTTTAGAATTAGGACTACAGATACCAGGGTGCAGTGATGGGGCTTTGAAGCTTGCGCATGTTTTTGTGAGTGCAAACGAAACTCCAGACAGTTATAGGTGGGGGCAGTGTTTATACTGTCCATTTCTAGGTGACCCACTGCTGTTATTTCAAGATGCACCACTGATACCAGGGTCCTATGGATCAGTGTTAATTTCGTTGACAAAAACATTTTTGTTGACTAAATTAACAATGTTTTAATTGACTAAAATACGACTTCGAAGGAGAGAAAATGGGACTTTCAAGGTGCTGGTAAATCCCCTTCCCTGAAGAATTACACCAACTTATATAATATAACATACACTTTATTAGTTCAATAAAAATGTACATGGTGCAGGCTCTGCTGAAAGCACTGGTAGCCAGCCCATTAATGAAGATGAAAACATCAGGATGACTCAATAATGACTGTACATACAATTCATGGTAAGGATGTTAACAAGATACCAAACATTACTGGCCACTATACATGTGAGAGGTGGAAACTGTGCCAGGATGTTACGGTCAGTCCATGAACTGAGTAATGATCCAAGTATTCCAACGCGTTTCGCCCCACTGTTTGGGCTTCCTCAGGGAATGGATCACATTAGAGTCACTAAAACATAAATGTAGTAATGAGCACTAGATATTTGTATGAACATCAACATATTTCACAAAATGGTAGGCTGATTCATCATCTAATAATTGATACTAATATGAGTTAGTTAGCCTAAATTCATATACAGAGGTATATTGTTTTTTGATCCTCTAGTTACATAAAATTTCAACCATAGTAGTGTGCATAAACACACCCACACACACATTGTGGGAAGATGCCCATTAGTGAACCAAGAAAGACTCACATTACCTGTTGAACGAAAACATAAGTATCGAGACATAGAAAATAACTGGACGACTGATGTCATTCGGGTAGTCATAGGAGGTTATTCTGTACAGATCACTGTCATTGGTGATACCAGCGACTCCTTACAAAGACAGAAGGATCACATTTCTCATCAGAAAAAAAAAGTATATAAAAAATAAAAAATATAAATCAAAAAAAATTATATAAAATAGGGGGTGGGGAGGGAGGGGAAAGGAATGGAAAACAATCAACCCCGTATGTAGCCAGACAAAAACTCACACTCTTTTCCCACACACCCTCCACATAATAGGAAGGGAGAGGGGGGGGAGCAGGAGGTGGCACTGCAAGCATAATAAAGGGGATCACACTAAATTATCAAACCACCTATACTACTTAGGGAGAGAGCTACCATGATATAGATCAAATATACTACAGCACATATCTAGTGAGACTAGAAAAAACACGTACAATCAGAGTGTGCCGAGGACACTTTTATAGACTCCAACACTGTCTATGAGCATCAGATTATCTGTTGCCGACAGAATCCGGACCCAGTAAACATACCAAGTAGCATCTACTCCAGAGCAGGAAAATTGCCCATCAAAAAAGTCCTAGAACATATCTAATATGCAGAGAGGAAGAGGGAGGTTGACCACTTCCGTACCGGCAGACGTCATATGACGTCCTTGGGTTTGAGTGGTGATATCTGGTGATGCAGCTGCAGGCACCATTCAGATACCGTTTTTTTCAGCAGGCGATTCCCTGCAAGATAAAAGTGGTCTCAGCGGCAGATTCGCCGCAAGATCACTTTTATCAGCGGCGGGAGAGGTGCCCCCCCCCCTCCCGCCGCTTTCCGGTCATCTCCGCCGTTTACCCGACTCGCCGGAAGTGGCGGAGATGATCCAATCCTCTCCCCCCAGTGCCTGTGAGCCGACTGAGCGGCTGAAGCCGCTCACTCGGCTCCATAACACGGCCGGGCGGTAATGACGTCAGAAATGACGTCCGCCCAACGGTCTTAAAAGGGCACGTTTTTTTTTTTTTGGCCTGTCACTTTTTTCAGATTTTTTTTGCATTTTAGTGTAAATATGAGATGTGAGGACTTTTTGACCCCGGATCTCATATTTAAGAGGTCCTGTCATGATTTTTTCTATTACAAGGAATGTTTACATTTCTTGTAATAGGAATAAAAGTGATCAATTTTTTTTTTTAAAAAAGAAGTGTAAAAATAAAAAGTAAAAAGAAAAATAAATAATTAAAAAAGAAAAAAAAAAATGTAAAGCGCTCCGTCCCGCCGAGCTGACGCGCAGAAGCGAACGCATACGCAAGTCCCGCCCACATATGAAAACTGTGTTCAAACCACACATGTGAGGTATCGCCGCGCTCGTTAGAGCGAGAGCAACAATTCTAGCACTAGACCTCCTCTGTAACGCAAAACTGCTAACCTGTAGAATTTTTAAAATGTCGCCAATGGAGATTTTTAATTTGCAAACTTTATCGCCATTCCGCGAGCGGACGCAATTTTGGAGCATGACATGTTGGGTATCATTTTACTCGACGTAACATTATCTTTCACAATATGGAAAAAAATTGGCCTAACTTTACTGTTTTCTTATTTTTTAACTAAAAAAACTGAATTTATTCAAAAAAAAGCACGCTTGGAAGACCGCAGCACAAATATGGTGTGATATAAATTTTTTCAATGACCGCCATTTTATTCTCTAGAGTGTTAGGAAAAAAAATATATAATGTTTGGGGGTTCTAAGTAATTTTATAGCAAAAAAAACAGTTTTTAACTCGTAAGCACAGAATTCAAGAAACAGGCTTGGTTGGTAAGTGGTTAAAAGCTAAGGCAACCTAGATCAATATTAAGGGCTATAACCTGACAAACGGAAAGAACTTCAATCCATGAATCTTACCCAGTTCAGGCAGAAACGATGATATACTCCCAAGCGGCAGGACTCCCAGACCGACCCTGGCGTCTGCAGCTGGGCAGAGCGTCCACGCTCTTTAAACAATTGGAATTGGCGCCAAACTCAGCTAGCTCTTCCGCTGCGTCATAATATGACGTCACATAGAGTGCGCCCGAAGTGTAAAGCGAAGTGTGCTATGGGGCGTGCACACAGCCACCTTGCGCCATCCAGATCTGGTAGCCGATTAGTATGCAAAAAACGCACCAAAATGTAGTGACGGGACGCAGCGGAGGTCATGGGGGAGGGATGCAAAAGCACCCATACCTCATGCCTCACTCCGGCCATACTAGACTGAGATAACATTTCCTTTGTCAAATAAGGCGGAGGAAAAAGGGAAGTGTGATAAGGAAAAAGGAAAAAGAAAAAAAAAAAAAAAAAGAAAGAAAAAAGAAAAAGATGAACTAGAAAAAGGAAAAAAGAAAGAAAGGAGGAGAAAAAAGTGTGTAGAAAAATCATTTTTATTGAACTAATAAAGTGTATGTTTTATTATATTTTGGTGTAATTCTTCAGGGAAGGGGATTTACCAGCACCTTGAAAGTCCAATTTTCTCTCCTTCAATTTTTGATTCTTCTATATTAGGGATGTGGTGTTGGTGTCACTCTGTCAGACTTTAATTTTTTCTAAAATACGACTTTGTTCACATTGGAGCGACTTGTCATGCAATTTGACAAAACCAGGGTGGATAAACTCAATGATTTTTTTTAAAAAATGTTTAAAAAAAAAATCAGATTTTTTAATTTAAATTGGATTTTTTTTTTATTTAAATCGATGTTTTAAATATTAATCAAATTTATTTTAATAAAATGCTTTTGGAGTAAAAATCTATCTACAGATAGTTTTCTATTTAAGGTACAGTAATGATTTAGTTTATTAAGCATGACATGGAACTTAGTTATGTAGCATGAGGCTGTATATTCTGCAATATTTACATTTTTGGTAAACTCATTCAATGAATCCAAGCTCTGCAAGCTGAGATAACATGCACTGCATTGATGCATTCACACAATATCACAGTAACCATGAGATAAAACAAAGTTCAGGAATATTTCTTTATCCCATTGTTATGCAAATCTACGTACACTACAAACTGTATGATTGAATCAGTTCTGATATCGCTGTTTTACTAACCTGACAGCTTATTATTCTAAATCGGAAACCTTCATTTTGTTTGCAAATATTAAAAATTATAACTACCAGTAGAGCTGCACGATTCCGGCCAAAATGAGAATCACGATTTTTTTGCTTAGAATAAAGATCACGATTCTCGCGGCGTAATATATTAAATATACAAAAAAATTGGGCTAACAGTGAAAGTTAAAAAATATTTTGAAAGGGTAATTTTTCCAAAAAAAATGCATTTAAAAGTCCGCTGCGCAAACAGTGTGTAACATAAAATATTGCACCACCAACCACCATCTTATTATCTAGGGTCTCTGCTAAAAAAATATATATGTTTGGGGGTTCTAAGTCATTTTCTAGCACAAAATAATGGATTTTTATTTGTAAACAGCAAGTGTCAGGAAAGATTTAGTCTTTAAATGGTTAAACCAAACAACTATACAAGGGGAGTTCATTCAGAGTGCATTCCTTTGAAGTAAATTACTTTGTATCTCTTTTAGCGGCTTTTATCAATGGTGATTCAGAACTTGGCTCTCTGCCCAGACTTGGAAGTCTCCCCTGAGACTCAAGTCGCTCCGACTTGAAAGACTTCAGGCACTTGCATTGACTTTTATTACTATCAAGTCTCGCTGAGTCGCCCCGCAAGTCGGACCCCATTAACTGCACTGAAAATCGCAGTAATGCCCAATGGAGATTGCGGGAAGGGGGGGGGAATCGAGATTGCAATTTTAATACGATTAATCGTGCAGCTCTAACTACCAGCAAGAATAAGTTCTTAAATTTAAAGAGCACCTGTCATTTCAGATTCATCATGGCAGCGCCTGTTAGTGGGCATCCATTCACCTGCTGCCGCCACACCCCTCACCTTGTTGTGTCACTGCCGCATCACCAGCCATCCCATTAAAGTGAATGGGACTGTCGGTGAGTCACCAGCGGGTCAGAGGAGGAGCCGCTGCGGGACAGAGATGACCGTTACTCTTTAAAAATTATGATTTAAATTAAGCCTTTTTACTAGCGATTTAAATCAAATCCACCCTGGTCAAAACGCATGACAAGTTGCACCCTATTGCCGGCAATCACACTGCTCAAATCGGTGCGGCTCTGCAAAGTTGGCGTAACCGATTTGAGCAGTGTGATTGCCGGCAATAGGGTGCAACTTGTCATGCGTTTTGACCAGGGTGGATTTGATTTAAATCGCTAGTAAAAAGACTTGATTTAAATCATAATTTTTAAAGAGTAACTGTCATCTCTGTCCCGCAGCGGCTCCTCCTCTGACCCGCTGGTGACTCACCGACAGTTCCATTCACTTTAATGGGATGGCTGGTGATGCGGCAGTGACACAACAAGGTGAGGGATGTGGCGGCAGCAGGTGAATTCCTGCACTACTTTTGCCGATTTCAGGTGCGACTTGCATAGACTGTACATGAAGCCGCACAGATGTCTTCCAAGTCACACGTACATGTGGCTTTGAAATCGTGCAATTTCAGATGAAACTGCACGATTTCAAAGCTACAATCAATGTGAACGAGGGCTAAAACTAAAACAATTCAGATGACTAAAATGGCATTTTAGTCAAAAGACTGACTAAAACTAAATCTAAATTTGACATCAAAATGAACACTGGTATGGATGGATGGATTGATGCACCGACTGTTTAATAAAATTTTGACATGCTAGTGTCCATGCAGCTGCTGCCTCTGCATTCACTTCGATGGGCTGCCTGCACGCAGGTCTCTGGTGGATGCAGACACCGGCTCTGCACAGAAGACTGGTCTCAGCAGCAGCGGCCCATCCATTAGGGGCGCATGGGCGCCTCCCACCCGTCAATGCGCCCGGCTCCCTGATCTACATACAGGGTGCTGAGACGCGATTAGAGTCAGAGGCTCTAATAGGTTTTAAAAAAGGATGGGCGCAGAGCACTGCACTGCACTGCACTCCGAACCGACCCAGTTGTGTGACAATAGCGAATGGAGGCCAAAAAGAGAGGCCATCCTATTGGCCTATGAGGAAGAAGGAGGAGACTTATAGCCGAGAAGAAGCATGGGCTTGACAGACGGAGCCAGGACATGGCGACTGAGGGGGGGGGGGCGCCACCACTGCCACCTGTCAGCAAGGTGAGTGAGCTGGCAATGAGGGGGGTGGTGGGTATGGTGCACGGTGCGGGGGGTTGGGTCCGTGGTCAGGTCCGTCTGCTGCCCCCCCTGCAGACCGATGGAGCACCAGCCACCACTGGGTCTCAGCAACAACCTGAATTGGCCCATAGCTGCTCACTGTTTCCTTGCTGGAGAGGAATCTGTACTCAAGGACCTACAGTAAAAGGATATCCATGCTTTTGCTTCATTCATTTTGTAGATCTGTGCTTTCTACATCTGCTGTTTTTTTTATCAATACCAGTCATCAAATCACCATTCAAATGGAGGAGGGGGGAGCTCTGAAAAGGGGAAGCAAAGCACATTTACTTTACTAGGTTGGTTGCCACCACATAAGGACACTGTGCAGAGCAAGGCAGCAGTTTATTGCAGGTTAGTGACTTTTAGAAAGTAATAAAACTAGAGATTCAACATGAGAACCTGGTATTTTCATTAAAGCGGTAGTAAACCCGTGAAAAAAAAAAAAAAAACCCTGCAAGACAATAGCATAATGTGCTAGTATGCATCGCATACTAACACATTACGAAATACTTACCTTAGAACGAGCCCCCCGATGCCCGAATCGGTCAGCGCTGAGGGCACTGACATCATGTTTATCTGCTTTCTTCCAGGTATGAGGCTCCGGCGCTGTGAGTGGCCAGAGCCGCGAGGACGTCACTCTTCTTTCCGGCAGCCAGCTCTCATTTTCCGGCCGGATCATCCCAACGCCTGCATGCAGGGGGAATCTCTCCTAAACTGTACAGGTTTAGGAGATATTCATTTTATCTATAGGTGAGCTTTATTATAGGCTTACCTGTAGGTAAAATTTAGATTGGGGGGTTTACAACCACTTTAAGAGCGCTATGGATACTGATATTGTTGATCATTCCTTCTGAAAAAACAAGCTACCTGTCTGTCATTCTGGTCCTAGTGCTTTGAGTCACTGACCTGAAAGAAGTAATGCAGATCTGGGACTCTGGGCTTCATTCTGAGTTTACCAACCTGAAAACTTATCGCAGGCCAGTGATTTAGAAAGCAATGGTAGCAGAAACAGCCAGCACACTAGCATTTTCAAGAGGTGGCACGCAATGGCAGCCTCCACTGTTCTCCAAGTACAGCTTCCTTTAACCACTTAGGCCTCATACACACGGGCGTAATAGCAAAACGCCAGGAATCTGCGTTTTCGCCTGCGTTCTGCTTCGGCATTAATCAGCGTTAGTGAACGTCGGCGTCAATAGGCGTTTTTTTTTTTTAAAAAATAAACATTCCTCTGCTATTTTTTAACCTGAAATCGCTGGTTAACATCGCTACAGCATCAATGTGCGTTTTGCCGGCTCAGCGTTAAAAACGCCAAAATGCTACAGCCTCGGAACGTGCAGGGCCTGCGTTAGATTTACACCTTAATAACACAGACGCCCTCTACAGCTCAAAAACCTTGCAGTTTTTATGGGGCCATTGAATAACATGGAGAGCTGCAAAAAACGCGGCACCCACAATGCACTGCGGATGGGCGGCCCGTACAGGTATAGTGATTAACTGTACCTGTACTTTCCTGGCCTTTTCCTGCTATAGGAAGACATGTAGCAAAATAAATTTTGGCCAACATTTATGAAGATATTTTATTTTTAGATTTTATTTTGAATTTGTTTTTTTTTTGTTTGATCCTTCTTAGTTTTATTTTTATAATAAAAGGCTCTATTTGCGTGAAAAACTTGAATTAAAACTTAAATTAATTAAACTAAATTTCATTTGGATACAGTGTTGCATGACCATGCAATTATCAATCAATTCTAAAAATATCTGCGCTTGGATAAATCAAACAATAAGCAGCGCAAAAAAGTTGATTACAAACAATAACAGACAGAATATAACAGAGGTGTAGCACTAAAAACACAAAAATAAATTGCATCAAAATGGACAAATGTCATAAAAGTCCAAATAAAAGCATAGGGTCCCTCACATGTGTGGCGCAAACACGGTTTAATTATGCATGCGTGTCTTATGTATGGGTTTCGCTTCTGCGCACGAGCCCATTCACACCTGAGCATTTTCAGCTGGTAAAACGCTCATCCCAAAAGTTCCAAAACGCCCAAAATCACATTCATTTAAATGGCCCCTGTTCACATCTGAGCGTTCTGTCGCCTGAAGCTCAAAAAAGCCCATGAGCTTCTTTTTAGGCAGATTACAGGCTTTTTTCTGCCTTTTACATTGGTGACCTTTTGACCTGTACAAAATCGCTGTAAAAATTGCGACTTTCCGCCTGAAAACGATACGCTCAGGTGTGAATGCAGCCTTAGAAGCGTATTACAGCTTCAGGCGTTTCTGTTTAGCCAATAGAAAGCACTAGGGGGAGGAGAGGGAGAGGAAATTAGGGGTGGAAAGCTGCTATTTGAGCGTATTACGAGCGTTTAACAAGCGTTTTTCTGCTCAAGTCAGGCCTTTCTATTGAAGTCTATGGGGCCAAAAAGAGAGAACTTCAGGCGGAAGAACGCATAAATCTAAACAGGGGCCATTGAAATGAATGGGATTTTGCTTGCTGGGCGTTTTGGAGCTTCAGAGCTGGCATTTTTCAGCTTGTAAAATACTCAGCTCTGAAGCTCAAAAACACCCAACAAGGTGTGAATGGGGCCTTAGGCTGCATTTACACTACAGCGTTTTGAATCGCGGGCAGATTTGCAGCAAATCTGCCCGTGATTTGACAGTGCTGATGTGTGAATGGCAAAACGCGGGACTCGCATTTGAGATGCCATTCATTTGACACCTCAAAACGCAGTGCAGGTCTGCCGTGATTGTCAGGCGATAAAGCGTGCTGCAATCGCGGCAACCCACATCACGGGATGCATGTCGCCCAAAAATGGTCCAGGAGCTACTTTGGGGCGACATGCGCCCCGCAATGCGCGTTGCCGCAATTGCAGCACGCTTTATCACCCGACAATCGCAACAGAACCGCACCGCGTTTTGAGGTGTCATTCAAATGAATGGCATCTCAAATGCGAGTCTCACGTTTTGCCATTCACACATCGGCGATGTGAAATCACGGGCAGATTCGCGGAAAATCTGCCCGCAATTCAAAACGCTGCAATGTGAATGCAGTCTAAAATGCAATGCAATATGGCTACCTGGAGGTGTTCTGTACACAAATGGTGAAGGAAACAATCTCCCAGAAATGTAATTTCCTGCTTGTGCCATTGGCTTACTGATTTTCCCAGATGTCTGCACTAAGATACAAATCCTCTGCAACAAAAAAATCACATCTAAAAGGGATGCAACCCCTGCCGATTTCCTCATTAGAACCCTACAAGTGCAGCAGCTGATTGAGAATTATAAAACCACTCCCATACAGATTCACTCACATTTGGCATAAACAGCTATTTCTTTAGAACAGGGGTCTCAAAACTGCCGGCAGTGAGCCGGATGTGGCCCTTTGTTTGCCTTTATCTGGCCCTTGGAGCACTATTCCTCCCACTGACACCAACAATGGGGTACTATTCCTTCCATTCATACTAGGGATCGCCCAATATCGCTTTTTCAGTGCCAATACGATACCGATATTTCGGCCACTTCTCCTGCCGATATTTTGTACATTTAAACATTTCAAAAAAGCCAAAATGCAGTGCGCTTGAATGAACCGGATTGCATGGGTATAAATTCCTATGCAATCTGGGTCCAGTGTGAACAAAAAAGAACTGCCCGCACCTTTTTCATGCAGATGCAGTGCGATTTGAGCCATTTCAAAAGTATGAGTTTTCCACATGCAATACTCCCACGTGGTTTGTGCGTTAGAGTGCCCCGGTGGGTTGTAGTATATCGGCCGTACAAAAAGACCAATACGAATTAGGATAGCAGAAAAATTAGAAACCTAAAAATCGACCTTACATTTTAAAATGTTCCACAATCGAGACCCTTCTGGTTTGAAATTTAGGGAGGTGGATTGCATCAAACCTGCTTGGCGAGGCTCAAATATACTAAGAGAATTGTCCAAACGTAAAACAAAATGGATTTTTCTTACTGATACTCTCACACCCAAAGGGTTAAATGTGGAACTGGATATTAACTGTTTCATCAGCGATGCTTAATATGTAGGTATATACGAAATGTAGCTTTTCTATATACGTTTAAATAACAATTATTTCTCCTACATATGAATTATCTATATTTTATATAGATATGGTAATGAGGTATAGAATATGTTATTTTAATTCATGTTATTTAATTTAACGTTTAGTGGGTTTCCTGTTGGTTCTCAATTTAATACATTTAGAAGGATTGCATCAATATAAGGTCACCATTTAACTGTTTTTAATTGATATATATCTTTTTGTTATGTTAGTTTAACAATTTTAAACAGGATTGTCAATGTGCTTTACCCGATCGTATCGGGGTTTGGAAGCCCATTGGAGATAAAGTGTGGGTGGGCCAGTGCGATCTGTGATTTAAATCAGAAAAACCCTTGCGAGTGATCAATGCCACCAGCGCGCATTGCTGTGAAGCAGGGCAATGAACGTTCGGGTTGCTGATTGACAGCACTGGTCATATAAACCGGGACGCCGAGCCGCTAGACCGTGTCCTCTGTTGAAGTCGTGATGATGAAACGCGTCAGTGAGTGACCTGAAGTGACGATTGCGTGCCACGAGCAGGAAGGAATAGCCGAACACTATTGGAGCACTGGATGCAGCAGATGGGAGACGGCATTCCATACTGATGGGTGACAACGCTATGTTTTTTCATCATATGCTGGTTAAAGTTTACATTGTATAAGTGTGTTTTTAAGGGGGTGGTTTATAATAAATGTTTGAAACGAGATTACGCTATGTGGAGCCCCTTTTTTCACATTACTAGCCCCCTATGAAATGACAGGCTGTTTGAGTATAACTTTAATGAGTGGAGGATTTTTGGCTTACTCAAGGTGTACATTTAACATCTTTTTTGTTGAGTTTAAACCCCTAGGGCAGGGATAAGCAATTAGCGGACCTCCAGCTGTTGCAAAACTACAAGTCCTATCATGCCTCTGCCTCTGGGTGTCATGCTTGTGGCTGTCAGAGTCTTGCTATGCCTCATTTGACTTGTAGTTCTGCAACATCTGGAGGTCCGCTAATTGCATATCCCTGTCCTAGGGTAAGGGAAGGCAACCTCCAGCTGTGGTTAAACTACAAGTCCCATGAGACATTGCAAGACCCTGACAATCACCGGAATGACTCCTTGAGGCAGAGGCATGATGGGATTTGTAGTTTAACCACAGCTGGAGTGCCAAGGTTGCCTACCCCTGCCCTAGGGGGTACGAATCACATACGGTGTGCACCAGGGCTTAAGGTCACTACAGAGGCTTTATAAGGTTTTTGCCTTCTTCTGGATCAACTGAGTGTTTAGAATTCTGTGTATGTAGATTTACATTTACTTATTATTTCATCTTTCTATCTGTTAAACTCAATAGATTTGTGTGTTTTTTTTTTACCTGACCAACTACATAACTATGCAATTCTTCAGCAACAGATTATCGGGTGTTTAGAATTTTCGCAGTAAAAAAAGAAAAAAAAATTGCCATAAAGGTCAGCTGATAATGTGTGTCGGTGTGATAAATGATAATGTTCACATTCAGGCTTAAGTTATTAAGATAAAGTAAACCTGTCAGTTATAGCCGAATTCCAAGCACAAAAATGTTTTTACATATATTCTTTAACCACTTAAGGACCGAGCCTCTTTTTAATATCTGTTGTTTACAAGTTGAAATCAATATTTTTTGCTAGAAAATTATTTAGAACCCCCAAACATTTTTTTTTCCAGACACCCTGGAGAATAAAATAGCGGTCGTTGCAATACTTTTTGTCACACCGTATTTGCACAGCGGTCTTACAAGCACATTTTTTTTGGATTAAAAAATAACAGTAAAGTTAGCCCAATTTTTTGCTATATTGTTTACGCTAGTAAATTTATACCCAAGATGTTATGCTTCAAAATTGCGCCAGCTCGTGGAATGGCGACAAACTTTGGCACTTAAAAATCTCCATTGGCGACTTTTAAAAATTTCTACAGGTTACCAGTTTTGAGTTACAGAGGAGTTCTAGTGCTAGAATTATTGCTCTCACCCCAACAATCACGGCGATACCTCATATGTGTGGTTTGAACACCGTTTTCATATGTGCTCGGGGGACAGGGCACTTTAAATGATTTTTTTTTATTATTTATTTTACTTTTTATTTTTACACTGTCCATTTAAAAAAAAAAAAAAATTGGGTCACTTTTATTCATACTACAAGGAATGTAAACATCCCTTGTAATAGTAAAAAAAAAGCATGACAGGGCCTCTTTAATTTGAGATCTGGGGTCAAAAAAACTTCAAATCTAATATAAAATTTAAAAAATCCCCCTTTAAGACCATTGGGCGGAAGTGACGTTTGACGTTGCTTCCATCATCCAATTGTATGGAGCCAAGTGGGAGCCATCATTCCCTCACCCGACTCCATGCCTAGCAGGGCAAATGACTCGATCGTCTCCGCTGCTACTAAGGGCCCCGATAAGTGGTGGAGACCACCGGGAAGCGGCGGGAGGGGGGACACCTCTCCCACCGTTGATAAAAGTGATCCCGCGGCGAATCCGCCGCAGAGATCACTTTTATCTGAAAGCGGACTGCCCGCTATTTTAAAAAATACCGGGGTTATGGCAGCTATCTGCTTCCATAACCCCAGTATTCAACGTCAAACAGCCGATGTATAACGACAGCGGGCGGTCCATAAGTGGTTAATAGGTACCAAGGTTATAAAAATCCATTATTAATCCATTTTGTGAGCACCAAATGACACTGCAAACCAAGACATTACCTTGTAAAAAGTAAGGATGTACATAGTCTATGCAGAGAGCAGAGTTGAGGGAGGGACTCAACAGGCACCACCCACTGCCGGCTGCCTGCAGAAAGCTACAGGAGGGGGCGGAGACAAGACCCTGCGCAAGGAGAGAGAGCAGCAGTGACCGGTCTATTACAGGAAGTTCCTTCACAAAGCTGAAGTTTCACACTGGATCACTGCACAGGTCTGGAAGAAATACACAAAGCACATCAAGCGTAAGAAAAAAATAAATATTTGCTTGTCCTTGGGTTCAGCTTCAGAAAATAACTTAGGTCAACCTATCAGTCTGTGATGTCTCTCCAAGATCCCGTTTTCAGCTACATTTAGAATGCATGGCATCCTTTCCAATACTCATTGCTGCACCCTAAATAACAAACCAATATTGTTGGCATTTCCATGGGGTTAGGCATGCCCCCCTACCCCACATGGGACCATGCATGGGCTTGGCCATTAGCTGCTTAGGCAGCAAGCTTTGCACTGTGGTAGGACAAGAATAAATGTTCTTCTATATTCAGAGGCACCAGGATTTTAAACAGTGGCTATGAAGATTGGGGTGTCAGACACCACAGGGTACCGATTACAAATGTATTTTTCCAAAACAAACTCTAAATGTAAGGGTTTCAGGGCTAGGTTATGATTATGGGTTAAAATCAGTCCAGTATAATAAAAATTGATTTTTGGGCTCAAATCTCATAGCTATACGTTGGTACTGGGAAGTCCTTATATCTCACTATACTGTACAAACATTTGTCAACATGAGATCTCAGCTGTTTAAAAGTTCCACAATGCTTGAAATTAAAGCATTGTAGAGGGTAAAGCCTCGTACACATGATGCAATGGTTGTACAACCAAACGTCCAACTTTGGACCAAGTTGGATGTTGGCTGTTGTGTCTCGCATACTGATGTGCACTAAGCGATTGTACAACCAAGCCTAACGTAGTGACGTGTTACGAGCGTAAAACTAGGAAGTTCAGGTGAATGTGATTTGTGAATTAGGAACGTAGGTTACCCAGAATGGACACTTCTGGGCGTTCCCAACTTCTGAGCATGCGTGTTTTGCACGTACAACTTTGTTGGACCAACATCTCTGTACACACGGTACAACAGTTGTACAACCGCTTGTTGTACAACCAAAGTTTTCTAGTCTGCTCATCCAACTTCTTCTGTTGTACAACCGTTGTACGATGGCTGTTGTAATTGCGCGTACTAACAGTCAGATGATCGAACAACAAGCTGGTTGTACGACCATTGTTGTACCGTGTGTACGGGGCTTTAGTCTAATGTTAATTACTTAGGCTGCCCAAACACTAGTACATTTTCAAACTTTCCTATAAACATTCATAGAATTCTCAGTACATTCCATATCTGGAGAAACGTTCGAACGTACTTCCAAAATGTAATTGGCTTTTAACATTCAATTTTGGAATGAATGGAATTTCTCGAACAAAACCCACAAACTATTAGAAATTCATTTGTTAAAGAAAAAAAATGTCATCCTACTCCTTCAAATTTTCTCGTCACTGCGGTCGAAAAATTATTATTGATATACCCTCACTAACAGTTAGAAAAGTGAACATATATTCTTGAAATTAAATATTTAGAACCCAAATTCTACTATTGTATGGCCAGCTTTACCTTCGCTGTACCCGTTGCTAAACTGAGCATTGACAAAACTTGGCTCTCATCTCTATGCCACCAATTACTACACAATTTCCGGTCATCATGCCTAGTTTTAAGTGCAGTACCGTAGTCGTTCCTGTGTCCATGCTTTCTTTAGCTTTCTTTTCAAGAACCAAACATCTTCAGAGGTATTTGAGGTGAAGAACTAATATCCATCTCAGCTCCAGCTTTTTCTTCATTCTATCTGCCAGGGCTAAATTGGTCTGCTTGATGCTTGTTATGTTGAAGATCAAGCCTAATTTTCACCTTCCTGTTCCCCTACATCAACACGCTCCGCAAATTGTCTTCATTTTCAGCTATCAATGGGAAGCCATTCTCTTACCGCAAGGCTTTAGGGCTTGTTTTCATGTATTGGCAATAAAGGTCTGTGCTTCACTATTATCTCCATAATTTTGCAACCAACAACCAAGGCATTTTAAGGTACTTAAACCCCTCTCTAATGTATCAACCTGCTGGTACAGTGCTTTTAGGTACATACAGTAGACACACCACCAACCAACAATGCTTTTACAATAAAGTAATACTCAGCATTAAAGCACTATTACACAATAGGTACAAATGCTCTAATCGTATCAAGCATAATACAGGTAACGTATCTGCTAGAGCAGCCTTTTTCAACCTTTTCAACAGGGAAGAACCCTTGAAATAACTTTCCAGTCTCAAGGAACCCCCGCCAAAAAAATGCAATATCTACAACTCATGATACATTAGTGTGGTGGTCAGTGAGAAGAAGGATCCTTACACTTGTGGTCATTGGGAAGAATTACCTCCTTTTCAGATAGCTAATAAGATAGATGGTGTCAGCAGGAACTTATCTGAGAGGTAGAAATTGCTCATTACTCAAGGAAACCTCTGGAGGAACCAAAGGGTTCCATGGAACTCTGGTTGAGAAACCCTGATATAGGGGAACTTTTCAAGATGGGTGGTGACCATGGCGGCCATTTTGAATCCAACTTTTGTTTTTTCAATAGGAAGTGGGTCATGTGACACATCAAACTTATTGGGAATTTCACAAGAAAAACAATGGTGTGCTTGGTTTTAACATAACTTTATTCTTTCATGAGTTATTTACAAGTTTCTGACCACTTATAAAATGTGTTCAATGTGCTGCCCATTGTGTTGGATTGTCAATGCAACCCACTTCTCCCACTCTTCACACACTGATAGCAACACCGCAGGAGAAATGCTAGCACAGGCTTCCAGTATCCATAGTTTCAGGTGCTGCACATCTCTCAACCACACCATTGTGAAATTCCCAATAAGTTTGATGTGTCACATGACCCTCTTCCTATTGAAAAAACAAAAGTTGGATTCAAAATGGCCAACTTCAAAATGGCCGCCATGGTCACCACCCATCTTAAAAAGTTTCCCCCCTCCCATATACTAATGCGCCACAAACAGGAAGTTAATATCACCAACCATTCCCATTTTATTAAGGTGTATCCATATAAATGGCCCACCCTGTAGAATGGAGAAAAAGCAGGAGCAGTGATGAATATTGTTCCTTCACCTCAAAGATCTCTGAAATGCTTGGTCCTTCCAAAGCTATAGAAAATCTGGTCATAGGAATGACTACGCAAATTAAAACTAAGCATCATGACCAGAATGGTGTAGTAATTGGTAGCATAGAAACGAGAGCCACGTTTTATCAGCGCTCAGTTTAGCAACAGATACCATAAAGTAAAGCTGACCATACACTAGTAGAATGTCAATTTTTTTTATTTTAACCACTTCAGATCCGCGCTATTGCCATAGTACGGCTCCAGCGCGGATCTGAAATGCCGGGAAGACGTCCATGGACGTCCTCCACTGCGCACGCTCCAGGCGCGCCCCCAGGCGCGAGCGTGCCCGTGGGTCGGGCGGACTCGATGTCTGCCCGAGACCCGCCGATCTCCTTTAGAAGCCTCAGAACGGGGAACCGCCGTTGTAAACACGGCGGTTCCCCGTTCTGTGACATGGGACATAACAGATCTACTGATCCCTGTCACTGAGATCAGTTAGATCTGTTATGTCCCGGCCAGCCCTGCCCCCCCACAGTTAGAACACACCCAGGGAACATTTGTTAACCCCTTCACTGCCCCCTGCTGGTTAACCCCTTCACTGCCAATGACATTTACACAGTAATCAGTGGACATTTAAATTTCTGATCGCTGAATAAATGTCATTGGTCCCAAAAATGTGTAAAAAATGTCCGACATGTCCGCCCCAATATCGCAGTCCCGATAAAAATCGCAGATCGCCGCCATTACTATTAAAAAAAAAAAAAATAATAAAAACGGCATTAATCAATTCCCAGTTTGTAGACGCGATAACTTTTGCGCAAACCAATCAATATACGCCGATTGCGATTTTTTTTTTTTACCAAAAATATGTAGAAGAATATATGTCGGCCAAAACTGATGAATATTTTTTTTAATGGATTTGTACTTTAGCAAAAAGTAAAAAATATTGTTCTTTTTTGCAAAATTGTCACTCATTTTTTGTTTATAGCGGCGATCAGAAATGACGCAGAGGGGATCAAATACCACCAAAAGAAAGCTCTATTTGTGGGAAAAAAAGGACGCAAATTTTATTTGGGTACAACGTCGCACGACAGCGCAATTGTCATTAAAAATGCGACAGCGCTGAAAGCCAAAAATTGGTCTGGGCAGGAGGGGGGTTTAAGTGCCCGGTAAGGAAGGGGTTAACCATTTTTTTTTTTATTATTATTTAAAGATTTATTTGAGTTTTACTTATAGGGTTTTTATTTTAACCATTTTAAGGCCACAATACGTGTATATATATATTGCGGCTTTGAAGTGGTTTGCCAGGATTATGGCTGAACATATCAGGCATAACCCCAGTATTGTTTCTTACAGCCAGCGACTGGCTTTCTCATGAAAGCGTTCCGAGCAGCTCATGAGCCGCTGGAATGCTTTCAGAAGCGGAGGGAGAGGACCCCTCCAGAGGCGATCAAAGAGTAGATCATTCCTCTTTGATCGCCTCTATGGCCTTGGAGGACCAGAGTCCTCTTCCGTCCTCTTGATGTCTCCTCCAGAATGGAAATAAACTATTTTTTTTAAAGCTTTAAAAAGGTAAAGGAGAGACATGTCATGCTTATTTCTATTACAAGGGATGTTTAAATTCCTTGTAATTGGAATAAAAAAGTAATAAAAAAAATTAAAAAGGGACAGTGCAAAAATAAAGGTATCACTGCGATCGTTAGAGCGGGAGCAACAATTCTAGCGCCAGACCTCCTCTGTAACTCTAAGCAGGTAACCTGTAAAGGTGTTTAAAGCGCCGCCCATGGAGATTTTCATGTCGCCATTCCACCAGTGTGAGCAATTTTAACACGTGACATGTTAGGTATGTATTAACTCGGCGTAACATCATCGTTCATATTTTACAAAAAAATTGGAGTATATATTGTTCTTTTTTTAATTCATTAAAGTGCATTTTTTCCAAAATAAATTGCGTTTGCAAAACCAGGGTGCAAATACCGTGTGGCATAAAAAATTGCAATGATCACCATTCTATCCCCTAGGGCATTGGTTCTAAATTCCGGTCCTCGGGACCCACTAACAGGCCAGGATTGCAGGATAACTGAAATACATCACAGGTGATATCATTTGCTGCTCAGTGATTGCAGTGTTCTAATCTGCATCTCCCCAAGAGAATATTTAAAATCTGGCCTGTTGGTGGGTCCTGAGGACCGGAGTTGAGAACCACTGCCCTAGGGTCTCTGCTTAAAAAAATATATAATCTTTGGGGGTTATAAGTCATGTTCTAGCAAAAAATACCAATTTAAACTTGTAAATAAAAAGCCTGGTCTTAAAGCGGTTGTATGTCCCCAAATGTAACTTGTACCTACAGGTAAGCCTATAATAAGAAAGCGGTTGTATGCCCCCAAATGTAGTTTTTACCTATAGATAAGCCTATAATAAGACTTACCTGTAGATACTATGAATATCTCCTAAACCTACACGGTTTAGGAGATATTCACCTTGCATGCAGCCGCTGACATGTCAGTGGCACATGCGCAGTGATGCCCCGGCGAAGGCCCCTGCCGAAAACCTTGCCGGAAAGAAGGGCTCTCGCACGCATGCGTGGGAATGACGTCTCGTGGCTCTGGCCACTCACAGCACCAGAGCCGCAAACCCGGCAGGATCCCCCCCCCCCCCCCCGAGGGAAAATGTCAGCTCCCTCTGCGGGGACCGGGTAGCCCTGACAGATCTTCGTTCTGAGATAAGTATTTCATAATGAGCTAGTATGCAGTGCATACTAGCTCATTATGCCTTTGCCTTACAAGTTTTTTTGTTTTTTTTTCAGTGAGCATACACCCGCTTTAAAGTGGTTAAGAACGTTCATTCCGTTTTCTAATCGTTAACAGGGTCAAATTTTCAACTGCAGTGATGAAAAAAATTCAAAGAAGCAAGATGAAATTCTTTCTGGAAGAAACCAATTTCTAACAGTGTATGTGGTTTTCGTTCTGGAAAGTCCATTTATGCTAAAACTGAATGTTAAAAGCAAACGTACTTTCAAACGACATTCATCGAGTCTATGAATGTACTGAGAATTTCCGTACAAAAGTTCATACAAACCTTTGTTAGAAAATCTGATGTTTGGCCAGCTTAAGCAATTGATATTATACTAGCCACTAACTTTTTCTTTCACTTACAGCTTTCAGAGTTTGTAAAAGAACCCCCATTAAAATGGTTGTAAACCTTTTTACATCACTTATACCTACAGATAAGCCTATAAGGCTTACCTTTAGGTACCGCGAATATCTCCTAAACTTGCACAGTATAGGAGAGATTCACTGTATCCGCATATTCCAACATCATGCATGGGAATTACATCATCGCGGCCAATCACAGCGCCAGATCCACGAACCTGGAAGAAGCTCCGGGAGACATGTCGGCTGCCACAGCACTGTGCGGTGACCGCTGTAACAGCTTCAATCTAAGGTAATTATTTCATAATGAGCTAGTATGCGATGCATACTAGCTCATTAGCTCATTATGCCTTTGTCTTGCAGGGTTTTTGTTTTTGATGTTTACAACCACTTTAACTGAAAGCTTAGGAATGAATGGAAGAATAAAAAAGCATGGTATGACTGATTTTGTAGGTCACGTGATAGTTGCATAAATTTTTATCAACCCAGTATTTTTGATAAAAGTACACTAAAATCATTATTACCATTCAGACAAAAGATAATTTAACCGCTTGCCGACCAGCTGCCGTCATTATACTGCAGCAGTTTGGCGCGGCTGCGCGAATCGCCGTAGGTATACGTTGGGCGTACTATTTTACCAAAAATATGTAGATGAATACATATCAGCCTAAACTGAGGACGAAATGTGATTAAATTTTTTTTTTGTATAATCATTATAGCAAAAAGTAAGAAATATTGTGTTTTTTTTTTTTTTTAAATTGTCGCTTATTTTTTGTTTATAGAGCAAAAAATAAAAACTGCAGAGGTGATCAAATACCACCAAAATAAAGCTCTATTTGTGGGAAAAAAAGGACATCAATTCTGTTTGGGTACCACACAATTGTCAGTTAACTCGACGCAGTGCCGTCTCGCAAAAAACAGACTGGTAATGAAGGGGGGGGGGGGTAAAACTTTTCGGGGCTGAAGTGGTTAATAATAATAAAGCGCTCTGCCGTGACGCAGCTCAATTGACTGTTAACACACCATGGGTTTGTCTTAACTACAGGAAAAAAAGGGTGTTTATCTCGAAATAAAACCACCATAAACTAGTGGAGACGTCAAAAATAAAAAACGAGATATTTGTTTTTTATTCGCTGTTAAATTTTTTTTTTTTTTTGTGTTATAAAGAATGAAAAACGATATTACTAATATGTTTTTTTTTTAAATTAGTGTAAAGCAGGAGTCAAATCCGACTATACATAAGTAGATGTATAAAAACCATTTTATCATGCGGGTTGCATATGGATGCCGCTAAGCGCGTCGGCGCGGTTTGACGACGTCATATTACTGCCGTCGACCAGCCGTTCGC
>BLSH010348438.1:983119-993529 GCA_018402905.1 Glandirana rugosa
GCTGGAAACCACATGGTTATCAAACAATGGACGCTGCCATTAACACACGCACGGTCAGCCACAAACGATCGGTGATCCACACTCAAAGGCGGCAACCCGCCTAACGCAGAGCTCCGAACGGTCAGTGCAAAGTACGGTAATCCACACCGAATGGCGGCGAACCGCTTGACGCAGAGCTCCGAACGGTCAGTGCAAGGTGCGGTACTGCGGGGGGGGGGGGGAGGGGGAGGACGGGAGATAATCCTCAAAGGGGTACCACCCAGTATGTCCCTCTAACGGACCCCCACCGGCCGGCTACCACAGAAGCTGCCCAGGTGCCCACTCTCCACCCCCTAGGGCGGAAGAGGGGTCCACTCACCAATCCGACGGGCGCAGCGGGTAGCCACCCGGAGCAGACTTACCTCCCCAGAAAGAGGCATGCTGCTGGCCAGGCCACTGGGCAGGCGAACCAGTCACTGGGCTCTAGTGGGTTTTAGCCATTGGCCGCCCGCACGGAACGGGCGCTATGCCGTGGGCCCCCACAAGGGTAGCTTGCATAGTGTCGGCCGGACTGGGGAAAGTTTTGGATTCGAGATATCCTCTATACCACCAGCCAGCTTCTTGATAGCAGTCTTCATCAGACGAATCTTCAGGAGACCGCAGATCCCATAGGGAACCGGGTCTACTCCTTGCACTAGGCAAATAAAAACTGATGTGCTGGACAGGGCAGGGGGATTATATGCTAAGGTGAGGACGGCCCCCTGGGAGGGGCCAACCTATGCTTTTGTTTATTTTGCCTAGTCTACTCCTAGTAGGATGAGCATAACCCCACGTGTCATAAGAAGGCTGCGTCTGTCAGTGAACGGAAGAGTAATATATAACATTTTTTACTTGTAAACAGCAAGTGTCAGAAAAAAGGCCTGGCGAGCAAGTGGTATTAGAATTGGCATGTGTACATAAAATTCAAATGTAATGTCTTCACCTTAGCTGCTAAGGGAATCCTGTTCTATTCACACTGCCTCTACCGGTGACAGGGATGAGCGATTTATCACCCGAATTCACACTTCTCAACAACTTTTTAATCCGTGACAAAGCCAAAAGATAGTGTCACTCTCCCCCGATGTATTCTCTGTCACTAGAAATAAACAAATAGGGAATCCAGCCCTCCTGACAGCTTGATTACAGTGCTTAGAAATCCTATTCACTCTCTTAGAAGTTTTCATGTTTTATTGCATAAGAACATTCAATTTCAGTGGATTTTATTTTGTTTCTTGACACCGATTAGCAGAAGTAGGGCTCATTCCCATCAGGTGCATGGGGCTGCATTGCTCAAAAGGGGGCTGAATGCAATGACAAGCTGAATTCTATTGTTTCCAACAGGCCCGGTTCACACCAACATTAGCCTTGCATTAACATAAAAATGTGTTTATGTGTTAGCAATCCCCCCCCCTTTTACTTACCTGAGCCCTCATTCAATCCAGCGCTGTGCATGTCTTTATTTTTATTTATTTCAGGCATTTATATAGCGCTGTCAATTTACGCAGCACTTTACATATACATTGTACATTCACATCAGTCTCTACCCTCCAGGAGCTTACAATCTAAGGTCCCTAACTCACATGCATACACATACTAGGGCCAATTTAGACAGGAGCCAATTTACCTACCAGCATGTCTTTGGAGTGTGGGAGGAAACCGGAGTAGCCGGAGGAATCCCACGCAAGCATAGGGAGAACATGCAAACTCCAGGCAGGTAGTGTCGTCATTGGGATTCGAAACAGCGACCTTTTTGCTGCAATGCGAAAGTGCCAACCACTACACCACTGTGCCGCCCACTTTTGCTCTTCTCCCCCCTCACTCCTGGGTCTCGCTGGCTTTGCTGTCAATCAAAGCCAGTGACAAGGGAGTGGGGGCGGGGCTGAGTCCTGTTATCAGTGTCAATGGACGCAGCAGCAGGGTTCAGGTGGCCCCCATGGGAAGCGGCGTCCCTTAGGGGGAACAGGAAAGAGGGCCGGGGCCAGGAGGGGGACCCAAAAAATAGGTTCGCGGGGAGGCGGAAAGTATAGACATGTTTGTTATTTAAAAAAGAAAAAAAAAATGTACCTTTACAATCACTTTAAAGTGGATCATCACCCTCTAGGTCATTATCCCTCATCTCCACCCCTCCTCCTGTCCTCTGCACGATGAGGACCTAATTTGTTTTTTTTTTTAAAGAAATTGTCCACCCCCCACGTCATTTGCCTAGGCGAACAACGTGCGCTGTTCCCCCTTTACTTCCCAGGATATGAACGTTGCATATCCCAGTAGGCAAAGCCTTTCATGCAGTAAAAGAGGAGGGCGGTGGGCCTAGCAGGGCGTCATCAAGAGACGTGTTGGCTGTTCTCTCGATGAAGTCACTGCAAAACATGGCGGTGCAGAACCGACTCCACCACAGGACATGGTGCCGCTTAGAACAAAGAGATTAAAATGAATCCCAATAAAAGTAAAACAAGAAACACGCCGTTACACTAGGGCACATTTTTTTCAAACCTAATGATTGGAGATCACATGGGTGAAGTAAGGCATTTCATGTGACTGTAATATAAATACAAATGTGTCGGGAAGCTCTAACGTCTGGTGAGTCTTATCACAAAATAACACCATGAAGGCTAAGGAACACTCCAAAAAACTCTGAATCGGAATTTACAGAATTAGTGCAGCGCAATATAAATGTTAGTGCCGTTCACACCACAAAAACCTCCTCCAGATCCCTTTCTGCATGCCTGCTTTTAACACGTTTTTGTTGCGTTCAGGTGCATTTTTGATGCGTTTTCCAATGTTTATTTTCCTATTTTTTTTTTTTCACTGTACTGGGGTCTAGTGCGTTTTTGATGCATGTATTCTCTTTACTGCATTCCAGTACAGTTCTGTGAAGGAAAAAAGCAGAATGTTGTACCTTTTTTTTTTCTGGAACTGGAAAGCACTCGGCATTGGTGTGAACTATACCATTGGAATCCATATAACCTACTACCTATAACCCAATCCACATAACCTACTACCTATAACCCAATCCACATAACCCACTACCTATAACCCAATCCCTATAACCTACAACCTATAACCCAATCCCTATAACCTACTACCTATAACCCAATCCACATAACCTACTACCTATAACCCAATCCACATAACCTACTACCTACAACCCAATCCACATAACCTACTACCTATAACCCAATCCATATAACCTACTACCTATAACCCAGTCCACATAACCTACTACCTATAATCCAATCCCTATAACCTACTACCTATAACCTACTACCTATAACCCAATCCATATAACCTACTACCTATAACCCAATCCACATAACCTACTACCTATAACCCAATCCATATAACCTACTACCTATAACCCAATCCCTATAACCTACAACCTATAACCCAATCCCTATAACCTACTACCTATAACCCAATCCACATAACCTACTACCTATAACCCAATCCACATAACCTACTACCTATAACCCAAACCACATAACCTACTACCTATAATCCAATCCCTATAACCTAGTACCTATAACTCAATCCATATAACCTACTACCTATAATCCAATCCCTATAACCCAGTACCTATAACCCAATCCATATAACCCACTACCTATAACCCAATCCCTATAACCTACAACCTATAACCCAATCCATATAACCTACTACCTATAACCCAATCCACATAACCTACTACCTATAACCCAAACCACATAACCTACTACCTATAACCCAATCCATATAACCTACTACCTATAACCCAATCCATATAACCTACTACCTATAACCCAATCCATATAACCTACTACCTATAACCCAATCCATATAACCCACTACCTATAACCCAATCCATATAACCCACTACCTATAACCCAATCCATATAACCTACTACCTATAACCCAATCTATATAACCTACTACCTATAACCCAATCCCTATAACCTACTACCTATAACCCAATCCACATAACCTACTACCTATAACCCAATCCACATAACCTACTACCTATAACCCAAACCACATAACCTACTACCTATAACCCAATCCATATAACCTACTACCTATAACCCAATCTATATAACCTACTGCCTATAACCAAATCCATATAACCTACTACCTATAACCTAATCCACATAACCTACTACCTATAACCCAATCTACATAACCTACTACCTATAACCCAAACCACATAACCTACTACCTATAACCCAATCCATATAACCTACTACCTATAACCCAATCCATATAACCTACTACCTATAACCCAATCCATATAACCTACTACCTATAACCCAATCCACATAACCCACTACCTATAACCCAATCCATATAACCTACTACCTATAACCCAATCCATATAACCTACTACCTATAACCCAATCCCTATAACCTACAACCTATAACCCAATCCATATAACCTACTACCTATAACCCAATCCACATAACCTACTACCTATAACCCAAACCACATAACCTACTACCTATAACCCAATCCATATAACCTACTACCTATAACCCAATCCACATAACCTACTACCTATAACCCAATCCACATAACCTACTACCTATAACCCAATCCATATAACCCAATCCCTATAACCTACTACCTATAACCCAATCCCTATAACCTACTACCTATAACCCAATCCACATAACCTACTACCTATAACCTAATTTAGATACAGTTCTGCTCATAAGTTTACATACCCTGTCAGAATTTATTTTACAGAGAATATGAATGAGAACACAAAAACATTTCTTTCACTCATGGTTTAGTGTTTGGCTGAAGCCATTTATTATCAATCCACTGTTGTTACCCCTTTTAAATCTTAATGACAACAGAAACTACCCAAATTACCCTGATCAAAAGTTTACATACCCTGGGGATTTTGGCCTGATAACATGCACACAAGTTGATACAAAGGGGTTTGAATGGCTATTAAAAGGTAACCATCCTCACCTGTGATCTGTTCGCTTGTAATTAGTGTGTGTATAAAAGGTCAATGAGTTTCAGGACTCCTGACAGACCCTTGCATCATTCATCCAGTTTCTGAGCCACGGAGAAAGCAAAAGAATTCTCAAAGGATCTGCGGGAAAAGGTAGTTGTACTGTATAAAACAGGAAAGGGATATAAAAAGATATCCAAGGAATTGAGAATGCCAATCAGCAGTGTCCAAACTCTAATCAAGAAGTGGAAAATGAGGGGTTCTGTTGAAACCAGAGCTCAACAATTCCCGGTCGCCGTGGCGACCAGAAATTGTGTCCTGGTGAGCGGCACCCGATCCTTCTCTCCCCTTACTATCTAACCACATCTCTGAAGAGCCGCTCTCTGCCTGAGGCTATCTGACAGCTGTGAAATCCAGGTAGTCTGACAAATTCACTGATAACTATAAACACAAAAGATACAAAATAATCTTTTGTTCTTTTATCAAAGGCATGAACTCCAGTCTAGATGAGCTGAGTTTAACCATTTAAAGCGGAGTGCCACCCAAAAATGGAACTTCCGCTTTAAGTACTCCTCACCCCCTTACATGCCACATTTTTTTGGGGGGGTGGGGGGAGTGTGTCCCCAGGTTTCAGATGGACTTCCTGTCCCTCTTCCACCTTCGGCCTCTGGGCCGCCTAGGCGACTCCTCCTCTCCTCCTAGGCGGCCCCTCCCTCCTGGCAATCTTCTGGGACACGTCACAGGTCCCAGAAGATTGCCTGGCCAATAGGGATGTGCAGCGCAACTCGCGCATGCGCAGTGGGTGCCCGGCCGTGAAGCCGGGCCGGGTGCCCACACTAGGAATGGCGGGGCCGTCGGGAGGAGCGGGGAGACGAGCGAGGCTTCGGGAGCAGCCGTCGCTGGACCAGGAGACAAGCAAGTTACTGTTTATTAAAAGTCAGCAGCTACACTTTTTGTAGCTGCTGACTTTTAATAAACAAAAAACAGTATGGAACTCCGCTTTAACGACTAAACCTTTTTTGGCATTTGTGGCTTACAAGTAAAAATCCAGTATTTTTTTTTTTTCTAAAAAATTACTTAAAGCCAACAATCATTATATATTTTTGTTAGCGGAGACCCTAGAGAATAAAATAGATGTTGTTACAATATTTTATGATTCACTGTATTTGCGCAGTGGTCTTTCAAATGCATTTTTTTTTTTTAAAAATGCACTTTAAACCACGATCAGGTAGACCAACTAAAATTTCAGCCACAACTGCCAGGAAATTTGTTCGGGATGCCAAGAAAAATCCACAAATAACTTCAGGTGAAATACAGGACTCTCTGAAAACATGTGGTGTGGCTGTTTCAAGGTGCACAATAAAGAGGCACTTGAAGAAAGATGGGCTGCATGGTTGAGTCGCTGGAAGAAAGCCATTAGTACGCAAATGCCACAAAGTATCCCACTTACAATACGCCAAACAGCACAGAGACAAGCCTCAAACCTTAAGGCACAATGTCATTTGGAGTGATGAGACCAAAATTTACCTGAATACCGTGTATTGCCTCCTTTAATATCAATGACAGCTTGAAGTCTTTTGTGGTATTTGTGGATGAGGCTCTTTATCTTCTCAGATGGTAAAGCTGCCCATTCCTCTTGGCAAAAAGCCTCCAGTTCCTGGAAATTCATGGGCTGTCTTGCATGAACTGCACGTTTGAGATCCCCCCAGAGTGGCTCAATGATATTGAGGTCAGGAGACTGAGATGGCCACTCCAAAACCTTCACTTTATTCTGCTGTAGCCAATGACAGGTCGACTTGGCCTTGTGTTTTGGATCATTGTCATGTTGGAATATCCAAGTACGTCCCATGCGCAGCTTCCTGGCTGATGAATGCAAATGTTCCTCCAGTATTTTTTGATTCCATACTGCATTCATCTTGCCATCAATTTTTACCAAATTCCTGTGCCTTTGTAGATCACACATCCCCAAAACATCAGCGATCCACCTACGTGTTTCACAGGTCTTGGTGACTCCTCTCCAAATGTAACATTTTTGGTTGTGGCCAAAAAGCTCAATTTTGGTCTCATCACTCCAAATGACTTTGTGCCAGAAGGTTTGAGGCTTGTCTCTGTGCTGTTTGGCATATTGTAAGTGGGATACTTTGTGGCATTTGCGTAGTAATGGCTTTCTTCTAGCGACTTGACCATGCAGCCAATCTTTCTTCAAGTGCCTCCTTATTGTGCATCTTGAAACAGCCACACCACATGTTTTCAGAGAGTCCTGTATTTCACCTGAAGTGATTTGTGGGTTTTTCTTCCCGAACAATTTTCCTGGCAGTTGTGGCTGAAATTTTAGTTGGTCTACCTGACCATGGATTGGTTTCAACAGAACCCCTTATTTTCCACTTCTTGATTAGAGTTTGAACACTGCTGATTGGCATTCTCAATTTCTTGGATATCTTTTTATATCCCTTTCCTATTTTATACAGTGTCAGGAGTCCAGAAACTCATTGACGTTTTATACACACACACACACACACACACACACACACACTAATTACAAGCAAACAGATCACAGGTGAGGATGGTTACCTTTAATAGCCATTCAAACCCCTTTGTGTCAACTTGTGTGCGTGTTATCAGGCCAAAATCACCAGGGTATGTAAACTTTTGATCAGGGTCATTTGGGTAGTTTCTGTTGGCATTATGATTTAAAAAGAGTAAACACAGTTGATTGATAATAAATGGCTTCAGCCAAACACTAACCATGAGTGAAAGCAAAGTTTTTGTGTTATCATTCATATTCTCTGAAATATGGCCAAGAAATCGTAAATTCTGCCAGGGTATGTAAACTTATGAGCACAACTGTAACCGACTACCTATAACAGAATCCATATAACCTACTTTCCATGAGAATTTGATGAAAAAAAAAAAAAAAAAAGAACACTGTACTGCATGTGGTGTGAAGGGGACCTCAGACTCTGTGCTATGAACTAAAATGATCACACTGTGTAGAACATGTCCAAAACCAAACTACATAAACCAAAACTATTCAATCAATAACGATAATAAACCAAAAATATTAATTTATAAAAACTTGCAACATTCATATTATGCATGTGTATTCAATAAAGTGCTATTAAAGGTTTGGCTTTTTTTTTTTAAACCACTTTCTTACTGGGCACATAAACCCCCTTCCAGCCCAGGCCAATTTTGAGCTTTCAGCGGCCGCACTAAATGACATTTGCATGGTCATGCTGCACTGTACCCATACTAAGGCCTAATACACATGGGCGTATCTTAAAAAATAAACAAAACGTCGGACCCGACGCCAGGGAAAAAAAAATCAGCGTTTTTCAGCGTTATGCATCAGCATTAGTGAGCGTCAGCGTCAATAGGCGTCTTTAAAAAAAAAAAAAAAAAATCCTCTATTTTTCAACCTAAAAACGCCGGTTAACGCCGGTACGGCGTTAGTGAGGATTTTGCGCCGTCTGCGTCAAAAAACGCCAAAGCGCTACCGCCTCAGAACGCACTGGCTGTGGATTCTGGTTTCAGCTCATCAACGCCGACGCCCTCTACAGTTCAAAAACATCAGCCATTGAATAACATGGAGAGCTGCAAAAAAATGCCAGAAAATGTTGGCGTCATGTTGGCGTCAAAAAACGTCCGTGTGTATGAGGCCTAAAAGTTTTATCATTTTTTTCCACACAAATAGAGCTTTCTATTGGTTCTTTTGCACTGATGTGCATTGATGGGCTGCACTGATGTGCACTGATAGGCTGCACTGATGGGTACTAATAAGGAGCTACTTATGGGCTCTGATGAAGCGGCAATGATCAGGAGGCACTGATTAGGCTGCACAGATAGGTGGCACCGATAAGCGTCACTGAAGAGCACTGATAGGTAGCATTGGTGGGCACTGATAGGTGGCACTGGTTAGCAGTACTGATGGGCACTGGCAGGTAGCGCTGGTGTGCACTGGTTAGCAACACTGGCGGTCACAATGTGGGACCGATGTGCCTTTTACAGAAGCCGGTAATCAACTAGTTTTTTTTCTGTTCATGCTGTCAGCGCAAGGAAAAAAAAAAAAAAAAAGTCAACTACCAGCTTCTGTTTACATCATGTGATTAGCTGGCACACTGGCTGACAGATGATCACATGGCAAGATTGGTCTGTTGATGTACATTAAAAAAAAAAAAAAAAAAAAATCTACCTTTTTTACTTATTTATTTTAATTGATGAAAAATAACGAACACTTCTAATTGTCAAAGCATTCATTTACATCCCCCCCCACCTGCCTAAAACGTTTGCACATTTTATTTGGAAATCATTTCTGGATTTGAACATTCAAGGCACAGGACCGCCATTAGGTGATACAAACCTCTGGCATTTCCTTGCAAATAATCAACATTTCCTGGAACCGCAAATAAAAAAGGATGATCCATTTACAGTCCGGAAAGCCTGACATTACTGAAAAATAAATAGGCATGGACTAGGTTTTACTTCTAGCCGAGCCCAGGTCAGGATAGAACATGGTGTGGTTGTTGAGTGGAGCTGAAGATTAAAAAGAATATCTACTCTTGGTAAAAAAAAATAAAAAAGGAAAAGAGAATAATTTATGGAATCGGAGCCCAGATAGGAGAAAGTGAGTGAACATAGCAAATGCTCTGCTCCAAGAAAATGAAACGTAACGGGCATTACAAAATCTTATCAAAGAGAATGAAAGGGTACAAGGAAAGTTTTGTTTGGAATTAATATGGCAAAAAGAAAAGTTTGTTTTAGAAATAGAATTTCTACCTTCATTTTGGGTCCTCCAGAGGGCAACACTGCAGCTATGTTAAAGTCCCAAAGACCTTGCAATACCCTGAATGTACCGGATGGAAATGCGAGAGCCGCTTTGTATACAGATGTTAAGGCACCAGGACGGCCATCTTTATTCTTCCTTCGGTATTTGGGGTGCACCCTTCTGTCATTATCCAAGATTACATTCCTGACTTACCCAGCAACAATATCATTACAACAAAAAGCTGCCCTTGGAGCTCAACCACTTAAGGACCGGAAGGATTTCCCAGGTTAGGACCAGAGCACTTTTTGCGATTCGGTGCTTTTACTAGTAATGGCGGCGGTCTGTGATTTTTAGCGGTACTGCGATATTGGGGCAGACATTTCGGACCATTTTGACACTTTTTTGGGACCATTGGCATTTATACAGCGATCAATGCTATAAAAATGCACTGATTACTGTGTAAATGCCATTGGCAGTGAAGGGGTTAACCTGGAGGTTCCCGTCGAAAAACAACATTACTATAACAACGACCCATTCAGTCCTTACATTAGAACCTATTACTGTCTTCCCACGTGGGGTTTATGGCTTCCTTCTTATTTCTACCGGCAGGACCACGGAATTGTAGACATATGTTTCGCCGAGAGCGTAAAGGTAGGCCATGTAAGTCCCATAACGTTCCAGAAACCCTGAAAT
>BLSH010348517.1:15578-26799 GCA_018402905.1 Glandirana rugosa
TGAACGTATTTTATAAAATTTACCTGTATATTAGCATACCTTTCTAACATCAGTAGATCTGTCATGCCCCCTGTCACAGAACGGAGAACCGCCGTGTTTACATCGGCGGTTCCCCGTTCTGCAGCTCTGTCAGGCGATCGTGGGTCTCGAGCGGACATCGAGTCCGCCTGACCCACGGGCACGCCCGCGCAGCCAGGAGCGTGCACAGGGGACGACATCCATGGACATCATCCCGGCATTTCAGATCCGCGCTGGAGCCGTACTTCAGCAATAGCGCGGATCTGTAGGGGTTAAAGATACCCTGTCACCAGACCATTCATTTCGTCAGCAATCTTTCCATACGATTATATGTCCATTTAAAATATTTTATGCAAGTTATTTACCATTAAAATCCTCACTTGTGTAGACAGCCAAAAGACCAGAGACTGCTGCTGAGTGCCCCCATCTTGGATGTAATGTTAGAAACCCCAGCATACTCAGAGCTGTCACTCAAATGACACTCTAAAGCAGTGGTGGTCAACTTTCTTGATATGGGCGGCCTCAGGTGTGACCCTCAACATCATCAAAAGGGCTGCACATTAAATTCAGTGTCAGTCTGCAGACACAACAGGACATAGTAAAAACTATGATTATTATACAAGAGACAGTCAGAGACTGCAAGCATGGCATGGGAGATGGTAAGTGACTGCAAGCACGGCACGGGAGACAGTGAGAAGCTGCGGACATGATGCAGGAGACTACTAGCAATCTCTCCAATAATAAGGCAATAGGGAAATACATATCAGTGTCTGCAGGGGTCTTGAGAGCCATAAACTATTCTAAAGGGCCACAAGTTGGACACCAGTGCAATCAAGTATCCCCTTTTCTTCTCTCCAGCTGCTGCTATATAAAATATTATGTAGGGAGGTGAAGGGAAGGGTGGAAGAACTGGGCCAGCACAGATAATAAATACAGTCCCAGATGAAGAGAAAAATAAATACCAGTGTATGGCACCCCAAAAAATCTAAGTAAATGTAGCGCCCCCATAGTGATCGTGCTTTTTATTTTTGGAGATTTTTGTTAGGAGAGGTAAAATCTAGTCAGGCCTGACCGTGAGTGCAGGCCTGAATGTTTTGATCAGGGCTGGGGAGTGGCTGGAGATGGAAGGAAGGAACACCTCTTGGAGACTTCTCCCCTTTGACCCAGGAACGCTCTGTAAAGGGGGATGGATGAGGAGGTGTCACTTTCTGATGTATGACAAGGAGCCTTGACCAATCCACAGTCTGGATTGGCAGGGGGCAGGCCTGCCTAAATACAGCAATCTGCCAGCAGGTGGGAGGAGAGTTTGGGTGGAAGAGATGAGGATGTAGCTGGTGCTGTGGATCAGGCCTCGTCCGGGAGTGGAGCCCCCAGTCTGGGGGGGTGACCTTGAGGCCTGGGTGCAGCCAGGAGCAGGAGTCGGCTCCTGGGGTGGCACAAGGAAGCAGGAGAGCAGCAGAGTTCTACATTAAAAGAGACTCTTTAAAGGATCCATCAGTGTCACCCCTGGGAGTTGGATGAGAAGGCTGAGACAGGCTGGGAGAGGCTAGTGTACAGTCTGTAGAGGTTGGAGAAGCCAAGCAAGGGGAAGGAGAGCCACTGGACAGTAAGGTAGGCCGGATGGGCCTGGAAGATGGATGGGCTAGGAGTTGTAGTTCACCCAATGCCCAGCTAGCACCAACATACATAGCTAACACAACATAGCTACAAAAATAAGGGTCCATGGCTCCAGAAATGGGAGGGCAGTGGGCAGGTGGACCACAACTACCAGCCACTCCTGAGGGAGACAATGGCTACATAAAAATCATCAAATACAACAAGAGAATGTTGCTGCCCCTTTAAAGTGGAATATTCCACTTACAAATTACAAAGAGTGATGAAAGAGTGGTGCTCACATATATAAATAAATAAAAAAACAAACAATTGCAGTGTGTTGAATTTAAAAAACATGTAAATGAAAAAAACGGAGTAAATAAATGTCCAATGTAACAAAATCCCAACACCAGCTTCTTTCAGTGTCAAATTCCTGTAATCTTCACCACTTGTGCCCAGGGTGTGGAAGTACACTCACCAGAGATGTTTGACCTCTTTTTACAGGTAGGTCAAAAAGCACTTTTGCCCTCAAAGGCTGGGATTCCCTTGGTGTTAGGCTCCGATTTAGTCCTCCGGTTATTAATAATGGTCATATATAAAGTGACCCAACAAGGGACAAGATGAAAGATTTCATAGTGCGGTATTTATTAAAAAATGGTGTTTAACATACAAAAAATTGCATGTATCAATGCCTAAACACTGGCACTGGTGTGTACAGCGTGTGCAGGAAAGGATGGCTTTCCCAGAGCTAGAGTGCATTCCAAGTCTTGCTCTGGATTCCAGCCCAGAAGTGATGTCACATGGGACCCGGAAGTGACGAACCCCCACTTCAGCTTTTCAAGTGCTGGTGTGTTGTTATGCCTCTTGCCAAAGCATGGTACTCCTACTTAATATTGTTGTTTATTAGATGCAAGCGTACATGCCCATCTCTCACCAGAGCTGAACCCAACCCTTCAATCCAGGGTATTTATTAGTTCATCAAGTGCGAGTCTGCGTCTCTTCTTCTTGGCTTTGCCACCATTGGTTGTCAAATACATAATGTGTCCTTGTAATCACCATCTGACATAGATAAACACAATGGGGAAGATTTACTAAAACTGGTTCACCCAGAATCTGGTGCAGCTAAGCATGGTAGCCAATCAGTTTCTAACTTCAGCATAATAAATTAAGCTTTGACAATTACATTTAGAAGCTGATAGTTTGCTGTACAGAGCTGTACCAGATTTTGCATGTTCTAGTTTTAGTAAATAACTCCCAATGACATGGGCTAGCCAGAGCAGGCCACGTCTCCTCTATCATTTTATTAGGTGTGTGGCCCGTCTTATGCCATAACCAGCCCTGTCCCCTTAGTCACATGGTTTGCCTTTGGATGTTGAATAGATATAGTGTGGTATGCAATCGCTGTCTGACATAGAATAACACAATGGCATGGGTGTTGTTGGAATTCATAGTGTTTCTAATATCCACTCTGGTTTCCCTCGATCCTATACAGTACAGGGGGAGTTCTTCTTTCCATTAGTTATGTGAAGTGTAAGTACTGGTGATTCTGTTGTTTTTATGACTGCCATTCAATAAAATCTGTATGTTATTGTGATCCTTGGGATGCCTATAAAATCCATAGTTATTCTACATATATTTCGCTTTAATAATAAGGATGTGGCGCCCCCCATTTTTCATAATACATGGGCTCTGTTTCCACCCAGTAAAGATGTGTTCTGGGTTTTGGACTGATATATTATTTAAAATGGGCATCACTTGGCAAAGGACCGCCCCCTTCTCTGAGTCTCCAGCAATCGCCTCCGCTCTCCTCCATCCAAGCAACCAGTGTTCTGTCAGATTAGCTAACAGAAGTGATGTTCCATCAGAATACTTACTCTGCGCATGTGTTCAATTGCTAGCCGCTGCTGTCTTCTGTTCTGTCAGATTAGCAAACCTGACATCTGCTTACACCCAGCCAAGTCTTGAATTTCAGACTCATTGTAGCAATAGGGAGCATTTATTCTTATATACAGTATTTGAAACCTGTGAGACTGTTTTGATGTTTAAGTTTGGAGCGGAGCAGTGCGGAGTTTACCAAGAAAACCGTTGCCACCTTCTGACTGCAGGCTTTCAAAATTAAACATCACAACAGTCTCATGGGTTTCAAAATACTGTATATAAGCATTTATGCTCACTTTATTGCTATAATGAGTCTGAAATTCAAGACTTTGCTGGGTATAACAAGATGTCCGCTGCTGCCTTCTGTTCTGTTAGATTAGCAAACCTGCTAGCGGTGGAACGCATGTGCAGTAAGTATGTTTGGTAAGTCAGCTGACGAAACGTCACTTCACTTAGCTGATATAACAGACTTGCTAATCTGATAGAACACTGGATGCGTTTCCTGTATAAACACATTGGTAGCAGGTGTGGTTTGTTTCCTTGCAGGCAGAGTAGTCAGTTTTTACTTTATAATAAAACTTTATTTTAACATCAAAATCGTATACAAAGTAAAATGACTGTATTTAAAGAATACCAGTTACTAAGATTTGTACAATGTAAATTTGATATACACTTTTTCCATACCTTATTGAAATCATATAATACAATGGCAAACCAAAATTTCCATTTAGAGTACTGGCTGGCCAGCTACTGCTTACGGCTCCTTTAATGTAACAAGCTTATTTATTAAATCACCGAACGCTTAGCCAAGTACGAGCATGCAGCCCTGCCTCTCTAATGTAAAACCGTGAATGGCCGCGCTACCCCCTTACAAAAGCAAAATAAAAATTGAGTGACACAGCTGCAAATATAAAGTGCGAATTCATCACTTTAAATAGAACCAATAAAATTATATTGCGCTTGTGTGTTAAAATAAGAAACAAGAAATCATAAACATTTAAATACCTCTGTGAGGCACCGACACAGCAATCTAATAAATAAACACCTTGTGTAAATAACTGAATAAGAATCAAAAGAAGCAACCTGTGAAAAAATAACATGCAATGATAACAGAAATGTATACATAAATGATAAATAAAAGTCCAAAACTTCATCCATTATGGTGATGCCAGTGTGACAGGAAAGTGTGGATTCTCCTCCTAGAATGTGCACCAAAGCAACATCAACAGTCCACCACAACACCACTTGTGTGAGAAAATCCTCCACCAATCTGGATATGCCCTTACCAGAGCCCCTAGACCACCGGGGGGTCAGGGAACGCCTGTGTGGATATCTGGCATCCACTCAGCCCCAAGGGTTTGTGTCCAAAAACGATGCCTTCAGAATATGCCACCCGATGCGTTATACAGGAGGTCAGCACTGGAGAGCAATATTTTTGCAATTAATTTCTATAGTTGCTGCTGAGCTTCATGTATTTTGGGAAGACCTGGTCATAGTGGGTGAGCCTAATGTACTGATCTGTTGGGCTGCCAAGTCCCCCCCCCCCCCCCAAGTATGAAGAGGAGTTGGCTGAAGAATGGTCAGCCTTTGACATGGACAAAGACAAACAGCTATTTCTTCACAATAACAAAAGGCTGACCATTCTTCAGCCAACTCATCTTCATACTGGGGGGGCGGGGGACTTGGCAGCCCACTAGGACTGGGTATTGGTACTGCCTCTCTAAAGGCTGTCAGTGCAACCCCGCCCCTTAATCCTATTTCTATTATCACCTTACAGGTGTGTACGCACAGCCCCGCCTCCCACCAGAATTGGCAAACCGTCAACTCGTGTAAAGGAAGTGATGTTCCGTCACTGCCATCTTCCTACACCTGTTGTAGAAATTTAGGATGTGTATTTTGTATTGTCACAGTGTCTCCCAGTGTCGGTTTACCGGTATTCGCTGTGTACAGCGAATATGGCTTTAACCGATATTGAGGAAAGGCCATTTTACAATGGAAATCTTCTATCATTTGATAATTACACGCTACCCGCCCGATCATCCCGGCCAGCAGGTGCCCTGAGCGGTTATCGCTGGAGCAAACGCTGGTCCGTATCTTTGAGGTGCAATGCACGTTCTGTGGCGCGGGTGTATTACCGTCAATCAGGGGGCCCCTGTCTTCTGTACAGATCGATCTGTTTGGCGGCAGTTTACTTGCGTTATGGAATTAGTATTGCCTTTTATGTAAGGATAATGATCTGTGGGCTTTCTGTGGCATCTGATCAATGTGACAGAGATCTGCAGGTATATTCCTTTGTGTTGTAATTTACCCTTTAATGGAACAGTAGCATAATTGCTATGGAATATAGTTCAGAGAGCTGTATTTGATAGTGATTCGTTGTAATTGGCAGGTTTGTACATGTGTGGTGGGTTTGGCTTGGAAGGCTTCTGTGAAGATAGCACATGGCTTTCATTGTCAGCTGTTTTCTCATACAGGCCAGCCAACCCCCCCCCCCCCCATACATGCATGCCTTTCCTATTGTATAGTTTGAATATAAACAAGTGTGTCATTGGTTGGTGGTTTTGTATTGAGCTCATGTCATGTGACTGTGCCTTGGAGGCTGATTGGCTGATTGTGAAGCCATCAGTCCCTTTTGTTCTCTCTGTTTGAGCAGTAAAAATAAAGGCCGAAAAGCAGAGCTGAAGCAGGACAATCCCTGCGAGCGGCCATGTGAGCAAAGCAATATGCGTCTGTGTCTGCTTCAACACGTGTGCACTCAAATGCATTATGCAAAAGAGCTGAAAAGTGCGCTTATTAGCGCAGGCAAAATATAATGCATACAAGGTATTATAATTTCCCTTACACACCCCGCACTCGCCCACAGTAAGGATAGCGGGAAGGTGGCAAGCGGACATCTTTTTACACCCACTGGAGTTTTTAATTATTTCTAACAGTAACGGAGCTTACATAGTGAAAAACAGTGTTTAGAAATATGCGAGACTGTTTTGATGTTGAATTTTCAAAAGCAAGCGTGCTGATCTGACAGGTTTGCCAATGTGACAGAACAGAGCTGCTTTTAAAATTGAACATGAAAACAGTGATACGGATTTGAAAACAAAATATTTGACTACATAACCAGCCCTTTTTGCGATTCAGCACTGCGTCACTTTAACTGAAAATTGCGCGGTCGTGCAACGTTGTACCCAAACGAAATTTGCGTTCTTTTTTTCCCACAAACAGAGCTTTCTTTTGGTGGTATTTGATCACCGCTGCGTCATTTATGATTGCCGCTATAAACAAAAGAAGAGCGACAATTTTGCAAAAAAAACACAAATTTCTTACTTTTTGCTAAAATACAAATCCAAAAAAAAAATATAAAAAAACATTTTTTTTTCATCGGTTTTGGTCAATTTATATTCTTCCTCATATTTGTGATAAAAACAATCGCAATTGGCGTTTATTGATTGGTTTGCGCAAAAGTGGCTGCGTTTACGGATGATGAGAATTCATTTTTGGGGTTTTTATTTTTTACTAGTAATGGTGGCAATCTGCGATTTTTAGTGGTACTGCGATATTGCAGCGGATATGTCGGAACATTTTGACACTTTTTTGGGACCATTGGCATTTATACAGCGATCAGTGCTATAAAAATGCACTGATTACTGTGTAAATGCCATTGGCAGTGAAGGGGTTAACCTGCAGGGGGCGCTCTAAGGGTTAACTGTGTTCCCTGGGCGTGTTCTAACTGTGTGTGGGCTGCCCTAGCTGGGGAAGGGAAGTGATTACAGCTTCCATGTAGAGGAAGGCTGTGATCACAGCCCTTCCCCCTCCCACAGAACGGAGGTCCGTGTTTACTTACACGGACCTCCATTCTTTCACTCCGGGGGGGGGGGGGCATCGCGGGTAGCCGGCAGAGATCGAGTCCGCGGTACCTGCTCCCTGGCCCTCCCCGGACACAGTGAGCGTGCGCGCTCACAGTGCGCGATCTGGCAGCCGCCGTCAGATGACGGCGTTTTGCCTGGGAGACGGTCGGCAAGTGATTAATCCTATTTTTATTATCACCTTACAGGTGTGTACGCACAACCCTGCCTCCCACCAGAGTTGGCGAACCGTCAACTCTTGTAAAGGAAGTGACGTTCCGTCACCGCCATCTTCCTACACCCCGCACTCGTCCACAGTAAGGATAGTGAGAAGTTGGCAAGTGGACATCTTTTTACACCCACTGGAGTTTTTAATTATTTCTAACAGTAACGGAGCTTACATAGTGAAAAACAGTGTTTAGAAATATGCGAGACTGTTTTGATGTTGAATTTTAAAAGCAAGCGTGCTGATCTGACAGGTTTGCCAATGTGACAGAACAGAGCTGCTTTTAAAATTTAACATGAAAACAGTGATACGGATTTGAAAACACGATATTTCGCTATATAAGCCCAGTTTACCGTTACAAATAAGTGTCAAAATCATAAACTCCAGTGGGTGTAAAAAGATGTCCGCTCGTTGCCTTCTGACTCTATCCTTACTGTGGACGAGTGTTGGGTGTAGCAAGATGGCGGCGACAGAACGTCACTTCCGTTACAACATTTGTCGGGTCGCAGATAGGGTTGCCACATCATCCCTTTAATCCAGGACACACATTAATTACACAGGTTCTGTGGCTGATTAAGGTGGTAATTAACCACTTCAGCCCCGGAAGGATTTGCTGCTTTAGGACCGGAGCCCTTTTTGCGATTCGGCGATGCGTCGCTTTAACTGACAATTGCGCGGTCGTGCGACATTGTACCCAAACGAAATTTGCGTCCTTTTTTTCCCACAAACAGAGCTTTCTTTTGGTGGTATTTGATCCCCTCTGCGTCATTTCTGATCGCCGCTATAAACAAAAGAAGAGCGACAATTTTGCAAAAAAACCCAAATTTCTTACTTTTTGCTAAAATACAAATCCAAAAAAAAAATATAAAAAAACATTTTTTTTCACCGTTTTTGGCCGATTTATATTCTTCCTCATATTTGCGATAAAAAAAATCGCAATCGGCGTTTATTGATTGGTTTGCGCAAAAGTGGTCGCATTTACGGATGATGAGAATTCATTTTTGGGGTTTTTATTTTTTTTTTATTTTTTACTAAAAATGGCGGCGATCTGCGATTTTTAGCGGTACTGCGATATTTGGGCGGACATGTCGGAATGTTTTGACACTTTTTTGGGACCATTGGCATTTATACAGCGATCAGTGCTATAAAAATGCACTGATTACTGTGTAAATGCCATTGGCAGTGAAGGGGTTAACCTGCAGGGGGCGCGCTAAGGGTTAACTATGTTCCCTGGGCGTGTTCTAACTGTAGGGGGGATTGCCTATCTGGGGAAGGGAAGTTATCACAGCCTTCACGTAAAGGAAGGCTGTGATCACAGCCCTTCCCCCTCACACAGAGCAGAGGTCCGTGTTTACATACACGGACCTCCGCTCTTTCACTCCGGGGGGGGCATCGCAGGTGGCCGGCGGCAATCGAAGCCGCCGCACCCGCTCCCCAGCCCTCCCCGAACACATATGACGGCGATTTGCGCTCACGAGCCACCTTGCCGCCGTCAAATGCCGATCGGCGGTCGGCAAGGGGTTAAACTCACTTGGTGCCTTATCTGCACTAAATTAGCCTCAGAACCTGTGTAATTCACATGTGTCCTGGATTAAAGGGATGATGTGGCAACCCTAGTCGCAGATTGTGTCGATACACCGGCAAGCGGACATCTTTTTACACCCACTGGAGTTTTGCATTTCACACTTATTTTTAGCAGTAAACTGAGCTTATATAATGAAATACGGGATTTAGAAGTTCATGACACTGTTTTCATGTTCCATTTTAAAAGCAGCGGTGTTCTGTGAGATTGGAAAACCTGTGAGATCAGTAGGCTTGCCGCTGCTTTTAAAACTCAACATCAAAACAGTGTCACAGACTTCCAAATCCTGTATTTCACTATATAAGCTCAGTTGACTGCAAAAAATAAGTGTGAAATGAAAAACTCCGGTAGGTGTAACAAGATGTCCGCTTGCCGCCTTATCACTGTATCCTTACTGTGGCGGAGCGCACCAAGATGGTCGCGACAGAACGTCATTTCCGTTACGAGATTTGACTGGTCGTCTAATCTGACGGTACATCGCCCCTCAGTCCTATAGTCTTCCTTGACGAAAGGATTTATACTTTGAATCCCCATTACAGTCTCTCTACCCGCCTATCAGCTGCTGGACACTTTGCTATATAAACACATGAGGGGTGGGCGTGGATTGTTTCCATGCCAACGGAGCAGCCAATGCGATGCGCTCCTCTGGCTGGCCGCCCCCTCACTGTCATCGTTCACCTTTGGATGTAAAATATATAAGAATAGTTTGTCATGTAATCGCCGTCTTATCAACAAAGGCCGCATCAAGCTCAGAAAGTGCTTCCCCCTCTGCAATCACGAGCACGTGTATCCGCCCTCCCAGTCTGTGGACGCGTTGCCATAGAAACAGGCAGTGGGCGTGGCGTGACAGCCTTGAAACCCTCGCCGTGTCATGTAATCTCATTCCCCCATAAAACAACGGTTGTTGTCTGCATTTCTAGTGTTCCTGACACCCGCCCCGATCTCTTACGGTCCAATACTTAAAATGGCCGATTTGGCCTCAGTGATGTTTCTGCCCCTTCAGTAAATCACCCCTAGAAAATATCACTGCACTCGCCAATCAGCGGCAGGAGGCGTGAAACACGCTAGATGTGGGCGTGGAGTGTTGCCGTGTAATCCGACCAGGCGATGCGCTGAGCTCCTCTCGCCGTGCAGTTCCCGTTTGTGGCTCTGAGGGAATGACGCATTTACGTAAACGGTGATCCCGCCTCTCACCAGAGCAGGCCACGCCCCTCAGTCCTGTTTTTTGTGGCGCGTGGCTCCGCCTCTCACCAGAGCAGCCCCCGCCCCCTCACTTTCATCGTTCACCATTGGATGTGAAACATAGAATTATAGTTTGTCATGTAATCGCCGTCTGACAGAGCAATGTGATAACGTGGGTATTGTCGGGATTTCTTACATCTGTTCTGCTTTTCACCGATCCCATATCAAAAAAGGCCGCATCAAGCTCAGAAAGTGCCTCCCCCTCACTGGAATCCCCAGCACCTGTATCCGCCCTCCCAGTCGGCGGACGCGTTACCATAGAAACACATGGTGGGCGTGGCCTCACAGCCTTGAATCCCTCCCCTCCCCATCATAAAATCGCATTCTCCCATAAAGAGACACGATTGTACAATCCCATATTTAAAATGGCCGATTTGGCCTCGGTAAGGTTCCAACCCCTTCCGTGAAATGCCCCTAGAGAATGTCATTGCACTCGCCAATCAGCGGCAGGACGCTTGAACCTCGCTATTGTTGCCGTGTAATCGGAGCAGGCGATGCGACGAGTTCCTCTCGCTGTCCAGATTCCGTGTGTGCCTCTAAGGGAGTGAGGTACTACTACACGGTGAGAAGGCCACGCCCCCTCAGTACTATGTTTAGGTCGCGCGGCTCCGCCTCTCCCCGGAGCAGGCCACGCCCCCTCAGTACTATGTTTAGGTCGCGCGGCTCCACCTCTCCCCGGAGCAGGCCACGCCCCCTTAGTACTATCTTTAGGTCGCGCGGCTCCGCCTCTCCCCAAAGCAGGCCACGCCCCCTCAGTCCTCCGTGTGTAGGGCGGTAGGTGTGTGTATGTGTGGGGGGCAGTAGGTGTGTGTGTGTGGGGGGGGTGTGTGTGTGTCTGTGTGG